>CP142457.1:14295000-14545000 GCA_038049695.1 Cinnamomum chago | reverse complement strand
TTGATCTAAAATTGCCCAATTAACTTCATTTCGCGCTTGGCCCTCCAATTGTATCCTAAATCAAAATATAAGAATAATGAGTGCAATTAGACATTAAATAGGTACAAAGGACTAAATATTAATAGAGAAAAATATAATATTTTACATTCTCATCAATGCCCCCATTGGCAATATTCGCCTGTCATGACTAAGAACAGGTGGTAGATTCCATCCTAACGGAGAGTTGGTGGTTTAAGACCAAGCTTTCTACTTTTCCTATTCAAGGGGAGTCAACTTGGCAGATATCAAATGCATTTGAAAACGTGTTGACATTTTCCCCTATTGCCTCCAGTCTCCGCAGTTATTGTGCAAACAGTGGTGGAAAAAAAAAATCACCTTGGAGGCATAGTTGTTAATTTCGTCTGGAACCCTATTTTGGCCGGACCTCCGCAGCTAAACAGGCAAGGTGCTGGCCAAAACATCTTTACAATGCACTATTTATATTTTTGGGGATTTTTCTGGTAGAGAGGCCCTTAGATTCTAACCTAATAGGGGGGTGTTACTACAAAAAAAATTTACCAAAATGATAATTGTATGAAAAAGACATGTTCCAAGGACAAAAGTGCCTTCTTTGTGCTATAGTGCACAGTAGACTGCACTATTTTTATTTTACTTTATTTTTCCTAAGTACAGGGTGGTGAGGCTCCAATGTTGGTCTCAATAGTTTGCAATGGACGAGGTTTGACAGTGTGGCTGTGGTGCAGAAGAATGGAATTGCTTAGCCTCTGGACCGAGACTGTCTTTTACTATTTTACCCTCACATTTGTTTGTGTAGATCTTCACTTGGGAGCCGTGTATTTGCAAGTTCCCACTTGCAAGTTCTTGTCCATGTATTTGAGGCACACAGATGAGACGAAGCCAACTGATATCTAGTTTTTCCTGTAATGGTTTGATTAGTTTTTGTATATTCTTATTATCTCGTTATAGCTTCGTGTGTTTTTATTTCACTTGTCCTTCCTTTCACTGTTTTATCCCTCTCTTAGATTTCTTCACTGCATCTTATTAAAAAAAAATATTTCTTCCAAGAAATACAAGCTCATGAGAGAACACGGGCCTTAAAACTCACCCCAATCCAGCCATATATAAATAGGGCTCATGCCTTGTGCAATTTAGCCCAGCCCATAAGTAGTACCCCACCTATTTGTTACTTAGGAGACATATTGAATTGATAGTATAGATGGGCCCCTTCCATCACGTTATTTTCCTAAAACATAAAATTAAATGGATAATTAGCCAAAAAGTCCCTCAACATGGTGTAAGAAAACTGATTCAAAGAAAGAGAAATAATCCAGAAAATCTCAAGCAACCAAATCATGATATTTTTTGTGGAAAACATATAAAATTCACAAAACTCTTATAAATTTCCCTGACTTTACTGGTAAACAAACACATAAATTCAACTGACTTTATTTGTAAGTATAAGCAATGAAGAGTTTGTGATAGAATGCATATAAATTTATATGACTTTGTGAAACAGTTCAGACAAATTTATCTAACTATAGCAGTAGGTATAAGGAATGATACAAACTGTATAAGGAATTATACAAATTCAGATAAATTTATCTGAGTTTGCGTCAGAATTCAGATAAAATTATCTGACTTTATATGTAGCCATAAGGTATGTCACAAAATCAGATAAATTAATGTAGTTTGTGACAAAAATTCAGATAAATTTATCTGACTTTATCTGTAACTATAACAAATGAATCAAACTAAAAAATGAAGAGAAATGAAACATAACTCGAATAATTGTACATCTATTAACATCGAATAATTGAAGAGATGAAGAATTGCACATCTATGACCACTTTATAAGCTCACGAATAACATAACTAGACAGATCTATACAGAAATACTCACAATATAAGACTTGTTTTTAGAAAGGAGATTTTGTAGGCAGAAATCTATCAATCGTCATTCCCTCCCATTTGAATTTTGAAACTTGATCTACAACTACGAAATAAAATCCGTGACACAACTTGAGACGTTTACAGGGGGAAATCAGTCATTAAAGATCATGTCCTTGAGCTTAAAACTAGGAATAAAATGCGTGACATAACTTCATATAGTAAAGAGGGAAAATCAGTCATGAAAATATATGATCAGGCAAACTTAAGGACCTCGGCCTGAAATAAGTTCAGGTGCAAGGGACTAGAGGCCTTAACCGAAAATGTTGTGGAATAGAGGCCTTAAATGATAAGGTTAAGGGACCTCTGGGCAATTTATCTGAATTTATATGAATCAAGGTTGTATACAAACCTTATATCGCGCAATATAAAGATTTGCATTACAATATCGTTTGAACAATGTCAGCACTGGTGCATGAGGAAAAATCTTTGTACGCAAGTTGATGCCCCCTCGAGGAAAAGTAGCTTGAAGAGGACATGGATGTTGAAAAGTATTTATGCTCCCTCTACTAATGCCTCAAGGTTTTGCAAAGATTGTTTCCTAGAATAAATTCAATATATATCAGAGCTAACCAATTAAATTTCCTCTGCCAACCAATCATACCAAAACCTCAAGGCATACTAAAATACTTTTCAACACTCTCTCTTTGGTGAAATCCGGTTGGCGCACATTTTACGACATGAATATTTCAGCGCCGAGTCAATCCTCCAAGGATTCAAATGCACGATCATTTGGCTCTGATATCATATTAAATCTCCTCCGGTAACCAATCCTATCAAAACCTCAAGCTGTTAGTAACGGCAGCAGAAATAATTTTCAACACTGCCCCTGATGGAGAACCCAATTGGCGCACATTTTATGACATGAACATTTAAGCGCCAAGTCATTCCTCCTATGATTCAAACTTGCTACCGGTTCATATTAAATTTCCTCCACTAACCAATCCAACAAAAACCTTGAGGTATTAGAAGAGGCAACAAAAATACTTATCAACAATGGACGAAAGTATAAGGATAGATCTGAAGACCTATCCGAGGATTTGGCTCAAGTTAGACTGGAACGGCGAAACAGAATTCATATAGCTGACCCAACATAATTGGGACAAGGGTTTGATGATCATGATGATATGGTTTCTAACACAAATATTATTGAAACGTAATTCTAGAATATATAACAATATATTAAAAAAAACAGTAATATATTAGTTTTACTTGAATATATGATAAGTTGGATATGCAACATGCATGGTTGTAGCTATTAACATTGCAAAGGTGCAGATTACACTGATTGTTGCATAATATTAACCACAATTTAGGGGAGGTTTGGCACTGGCATTTTCCTAGGAAAGGGAGGGATTGGACAAAGATGATGCACTCCACGTAGTTGAGAGAGACGTTTCTTAAGTTGCAGCCTCTGCAGGAGAAGAGACCTTTCTCAAGACATAAACAGGATCCCCCACTTTAATATACTTTTCTTTCCCTAAAGCCGAGCAGGACTCCTTGCAAACTAAATTTTGACCAAAATAAACCTGCAGAATTACAAAAAGTCTACCTGGACAAACTTTTTGGCCAGAATCTTGGACAACCCCTATGATATCCCTTGAATATTCCTATGATATTCAAGGGATATCATAGGGGTTGTCCAAAATTCTGGCAAAAAAGTTTGTCCAGGTAGCACTACTGGCAAAATTATTTGCAGTCTTCAAAGCATTAAAAAAAAAAAAAATGGAGGCAGTCATTAAATTGGGACTCACATTTCCACGTTGTTTGTTGGTTGGGCGCAAGACTTGGTCTGATCGAAACTTCTTTAGTGTTTCAGTTGGCTCAGAGCCTGCAAATCCAGTTTCTTGATTGATTGTAAGCACCTGATACAAAACAAAAAAAACCTATCACACAAATGGCTCTTGAATTGATATATATATATATATAATAATATAATATAGGAATGTGGTGAGGGATGCTTCCATAAATGGGAGATTTCAAGTACAAAATGAGGATTTCAAGTACATAGGGTGAAGTACAAAAGGGGGCTTCATGTGCAAAAAAGGGAAAGTGCCCTCACCCTATGGTGAGGGATGAATGCACTTAAACATTTCACACACACACACACACACACACACACACATATATAAAACTAACGTATACCAATAATTAACTTGCCAAAACAACCTGAGCATGGAAAGATTCCATTCCCTTATCGGTCGTTTGTCTTCTATGCGTGTGGTATCAAAATGGGATTTGCATATGTAAACTTTAAATGTGTAACATGGGAAACATGTTACCATGTTTGTTTGGAAGCAAGTTTTTAAATTTCAATGCCGGTTTTCATGTCGTCAAGACCGAGAAAAGTTTGTGGTGATCTGTACCATCCGTGCCAGACCGGTATAGCCGGCCCGTCCTAAAAAGTGTAAAAAGCATTCCAAAAATTCTAAAATATACAAAAATAACAGAAAACTAGTAAAAACGCTAAAAGTTAAGCTATTTCAGGTGTATCCTAATCTCAAATATGGTGATGTTTAGTGTTGTTGAGCATTGGGTCACTGATTCGATCCTCATGACTTCATATAATTGATTTTTAACCACTCATAGCACAAAATTAATTGATTTTTATGAATTGACTTGTAAACATAACTCTAGCCAACTCTTGCATTGATTAAATCTGGCTAAAACGATAGCTATGACGAAAGAATGTTGAAAAATTATTCTTCTTTGGAAAAACTTCAGATGATAACAAACATACCCAAATTGAGTACTTCCCATGGCACTGATTTGCTCAGCACATTTAAGGCCCACTGGTGATCACATTACTAAAAAGGAAAAAGATAAATTTTCCAAGGTCTTCTTGGTGGCAAGTAAAAAATTAAAAGTACAACATATGACGAAAGAATGTTGAAAAACTATTCTACTTTGGGAAAACTTCACAGAGTCCTAGAGATAAAGATAATAAAAATACCCAAAGTGAGTACTTGCCATGGCACTGATTTACTCAGCACATTTAAGGCCCACTTGTGATCACATTACTAAAAAGGAAAAAGATAAGCTTTCCAAGATCTTCTTGGTGGCAAGTAAAAAAATTAAAAGTACAGCATAATAAAAGCAGAAGCTTTTTGTCCCTAGTTGTAACTCAACTGGTTAATAATATATGCGTGTGAGTGAGAGTGTGAGTCCAAATACCTCTCCAATTTTTCAATAACTATCAGTAGACTAGGTTTAATTGATTGCCACTATAAGGTTTCTATTTGTTAAGTAGTTTAAAGAGTTATAAACTGATAAGGACGACCACAAGTCCGGTGATCAACCACATCATCACAGTGGACCACACAAGTCAAAAGACTCAAGAGAATCATGCACATCATACCATAGTATAAAGCTTGAATCTCCCCCTTTCTTTCTCATTTTATCTGTCTCTAATATTTTCACATGCTATCAGAGCAACACCAGCTCTAGGGACAGTTCTTCATTGTGTTATTGTCCTCAACTCGTTCCCATCACAGCAAGTCCACACAATTTCTCATCACCTACATTCCAACAATCTTTCAGGTTCATCTTCAACGTCGAACACTCTCTCTTTCAGCTACTGCACATCTTCATGTCATTACTATTGTTTCTGTTAAATTAAATTTGACAAACAATTTGGTTTGGAGAATGCAAATCCTTCCCTTAATAGAAAGTTTAAAGGTTAAGGATCTGTTGATTAATGGGCTGCCGGCTAACGATAAAAATGATGACAAAGGCGAGGCAGATCCAGGTATTGAAACTCTATAAGAAAAAGATCTTCTTTTGAGAAGTTGGATTACAGGGACCCTCTCTGAAGAGGTCCTGTATCTTGTTGATGGCTGTACTACAGCCAAAGAGATTTTGCTTCGTCTTGAGGAAAACTTCCTCCATGCTACAAAGAAGAGAGAAGTTCAACTCAAGCAAATAATGCAAGATCTTAAACTAGGAAATCAGTCTCTATCCAAATATCTAAAAGCCTTGAAAACCATTTTTGATGGGCTTACGGCAATCCAAAAAGGCCGTTGCTGATGAAGAAAAGGTGATTTATATGTCACATGGCCTTGGGAAGAAATACAGCACATTTGTAAATTCCATACTGGGCAAACCTCCTTTCCCCACTTATGCATAATTTGTTATTGTTGTCCGAAACTATGAGATTCATCTTCAAAATCTTGAACCTGAGAATAAGGCAGTTGATCAGACAATGCATGGTCTCTGTCTCTCAACGCCAACAAGGACAGCAAGGACGTGACCAGCAACAACATAGCTCTTGAGGCCGAGGCAGAGGCAGCAATGGACAATATAATTCTCATGGAAGAGGGTTCACAACAGTGGGCCAAAGTCAAGGCTCAGGCCCAGCACAACCAGCTGCTAGCAATCGGCAGCAATACAACTCTCAACCATATGGACAGCAACAACAATTTCAGTCAGGTAATGCAATTTTCAATCCCTCTGGCAACTTTAATCAATGTTTTAAGATTCAAGCTTCAGACGTACCCAGCCCTTTCATGATTCATTTCATTTTATAACCTCAAGTCCTTTTATATAGATCCTTTGTATATTACATTTTGGGAATAAAATAAAGATGGATACAATCAAATCATATTGTTACAGCCCAGGCCGGCTCTTTCTACGGACTTTGCAGACTTCATTTGATCTCCTCAGCTGATTGGAATAAGACAATCCAGCCCATATGATATCTTTAGGGACATGGTCTATTATCTTATGAATTTCTTACTGAGGTATGATGTGCATGATTCTCTTGAGTCTTTTGACTTGTGTCGTCCACTCTAATGAACTCGCGGTCTTCCTTATCAAGCGCAGTACAAACCAAACAAGATCGTAGCTTGTTTCAGGTTTTATATGAGCTGATCTTTTAGGACCATGAACTACATGGGCCTGAGATCTTGATCCTTTAGACTTCAAATCCCCATGTAGCCACCAAAAAACAAGGCAAAAGGCTTTTCTTTTTTGCCACACAGGGACTCGAACTCACTCACGTCCCTACCAACGAAGGGTGACTAATGGGCCGGGTCGATAGGTAGTGTTTGGCATGGGACCAATGATCCAACCTGGGGGCTGGGGGGCGTGGCAATCCATCAAGGGGGCATACCCCAGTAAGCTCTACGGCGTAAGTCGGGGTCACACAAGGGTTGGCCCCGGTGCTGACAGCTGACCACGATGGTCCCAAAGGCTCTAATACCCTTTCCGAACCGTTTCCTATCACCAATTGGTTTTGGGATTACTAGCTAGGTGAGGGGGTGTAAGGTTCTAACAAGTGGGCCTATACTTTGAAGCTTGACCCGTATCTGACCCGTTTTTAAAATGGATCGGATATCCTCAAATTGCACCAGATGTTGCTTAAGCTGACTTTACCCGAATAACCCGCATCATATGTGGGTCAACCCATTTATATAACCCGATCTAACCCATATATCTACAACATGGATGAAAAGAAAATATAGGAAGAGAAGAAGGAAAAAGAAAGTGATTTTGGACTAAAGAAAGCTCTAAAATTGTGGAGAAATGAACAAGAGAAGGAAAGGAAGAGTTGATTCACAAAAAAACAAACCACCGTGAAACTACCGTGGATGCTCATTGAAGAAGACAAATAAGGCATGGTGAGTTTATTAAAATGCGAGTACTTTTCTCCATTTCAAATCACAACCTTCTAGTCAAAATGCAAAAGTAAGAAGAGTTTTCACAATCTCAAGATTTCACTCTTATCCACATACATGGCATAGTCCTTTAGTATTCATTGTCACTTAGGAGGTTGTGGGCTTATAGGTATATGGTTTTTCATTTATGTGAAATAAAAAGAGAGGGAGCCGAATGACGCAGCGCGGGGAGAGAGGAGGATAGCCAACGGGCTAAACTCCAAGCCAAAAGGCTTAGGGATAATCAAACATGTCTTGATCTCACACCACATACACAACAAAGAGAAATCCACAAGGGAATAAATTTTATTAATCAATGTCTTGTCCCTAAAGAGGAATTACAATCATTTATATAGACTCATACTCTAACCTATTCTTGGAAACAACTCTAATTAAAATAAGCACAATAAGAGAAACTTTCTAATTAATCTCCCAATTATTTTTAAAATCCAGATAATACTAAAAATAAAACTCTTGCATGATTTGAAGATCTTTTTATGGGCTTGGGCTCAATGGACTGCCAGACCAAGGATCTAGCCTGCATCATTGAACAAGTTCATGCCCATACGTATAGGGAAATTTCGGACGAATCATGACCCTCTAAGGCGCACAAGAAATGTATGTTGGAGCCTACTTAAGAAAGATCTAAACCATTCCAATTTAATGGGCCTTCTTATATGTTCTCAAAAAATTCCCCATATCATGTGGAGTCGTGGGGGTAACAATGGTACTCCTATATCGTTACCTTGACAATAGTTGAATATAGGACACATGGCATAGAAGTGTAGCCCAACAACCCCACCATAAAAAATAAAAAACAAAGAGTGCTATGCTAGCTCTATATGTGACAACACTCATAAAAGTTACTAGTTGTCTCATTAAACGGAAATGACATTGTATGATAGATATGAAAGTTATAGACGGTTTCCTTTGATTGAATACCCAACATCAATGAGACCGTAGATAGATATCCACCAACCCTAGGTCCTATATTTAGCTTCATTTTTTTAGTAAACCAACATTCCTTTTGAGTTTGGATTCTTTACAGCTTTTGCAGCATGACTTGTGCGCGGCTTTTCAACAAGTGTATATGTAGAGTGTTTTTGTAAGGATCCAAACCTAGAAAACTCCCATAATAATATCATAATAATATTATTTAATAATAATTACCTAATTTCTGTAATTTTGCATGTTTAAATGATGAATATCAAGATATTTATAATATTTAAATAAGGTTGATTAAGGATGAAGCAAAGTTCCATTATATATAATACTTAAACAAGGTTACTTAAGGATGAAGCAAAGTCTCATGACAGTTATAATATTTAAATAGGATTGCTTAGGGATGAAGTAAAGTAATATATATATATATACATATGTATCTTATATTTAAATAAGCTTGCTTAGGGATGAAGTAAAGTCCCACGACATTAATAATAATTAAATAAGGTCACTTAGGAGCGAAGACAAGCCCCATCAGGGACTATGTATATACCATAACCCTGTCTTTTTCTCCCACTTGCATTCACAAAAAAAAAACCCTATAACAGTGTGGCAATTTACTAGTTAGTAAAAATAATGTAAAGCTTCTATTTTTCAGACAATGGGTCACATCAAAAGTACATATCTTCAAAATCTCATCATTCTTTTTCTTAAAAAAAGTAAAAAAAACAAACTCCTTTCTCATCTCCCCTAAAAGAAAAAAAAAACACACTTTTTACACAAAAAGTCAAAAATATTCCCTACCAATCTACTAAAAACAAAATACCATCATAACCCCTCTTATATTTTATTTTCTCTTGATTTGATGCTTTACATTACTTTTAATTTAATAGTAAATTGCCAAACGGACCCTAAAGCCTCTTTTGCTCACTCTCATATCCCATATCTCTTGCACAACTAGAACCATAAGCCTATGAATTATCAACTAGAAGAGAAGACTTGAAGAAAGCCAGAAGAAAGGAAAGGGAATGCACTCTCCCTCAACTAGGAAAAGCCACAAAGACATGCCAAAGGTGAGTAGACAATCCAAAATTTATAGATACATACATGATTCTCCTTTGATTCCTTAAATCAAACCTTGGAAACTCTAATACCAGAATTGGTTTGGATAAAATATGGAAAAACAAACTCAAAACCCTAAATACATGATGGGAGAAGTTCATAGCCATCAAATAATGTCAATTTCACCCAACATGACAAGTTTGAGGGGTCCCATGGGGATTTTCCCCATGGCCAACCATGTAAACCATGGATTCATGGTTGCAGGGTCTTCTTCCATCATGGGATTGGGTTTTTAAGGTTTCCTCACATGGGTTTCCAACGACTTCTATTATTTGAATGATTGATTCAATTCCTTTTGATGTTCCAATCTTAATGAAATAATCAGTGCAAAATTGAAAACATGAAAAGGGTGATGATTTTTGGGTTTGCATCTTGATTCTTTAGAAGTTTTCATGTTTTGATCTCTTATTAATAATCTTTCTTGCTGTTTCATATTGTTTATGTCTTCTAACTGGGGTTTTCTTTACTTCTGATAATCCTCATTGTTGTTTACCTTTGGTTGGGGTTTTGTTTCTTATGAGTTTTAATATAATTTTATGATTTTTCATGTTTCCTTCAAATACATTAGGAGTCTGAAATGGTCCCATCACAAATAAAAGAGAAAAATAATTGAAAAGATAATTCGGATCATTCAAGGGAACCCGACACCTCTTCGGACCATTCGAGAGACCAAAAACCTCCAAAATAGAATTTCTATTGATGATTTCTAAATGCCTAGCTACTACAGTCTCTAATGACCATTTTATAGGGTTACAATTGCCACAAATATAGAAAGAGAGTCCTAATCATACTAAAACTAGAGGAGGGGTTTTAGGAAAAATAAAGTAGTCCTAATATAATGAAATATAGAAGGTGCATCAAAATATAAATCTAATTATATATACAAGGATCGTTACAATCCACCTCGCTTGAAAACAGCCTTGTCCTCAAGGTTGAAGAATTGAGGCCGCCATGGTCAAATCCTGAATTAAAATGGTCCATTTGTTAAGAGTCACCTCGTCTTTCTTAAACTTTGGAGCATCCTCCTGACTAGACATATATAAAAGTGCGCATGATACTTTGTTGCTCGTTGTCTTAGACGCTTTGGATGGAGTCATTCCATTAATAGCAATCTCCTGACCCTTGATCTTGAATTGCATCGACTTTTTAGAAAAGTCCCATAGAATAGGTCCTAAGGTTTGTAACCATTCAGCACATCCTCCAAACTCTATGAGATAGAAATTTGCGGCCAAGAAAGTTTGCTGGATGGAAAAGGAAATATCGGGGGCACACACCATGGCTCAGCAGTGTTTCACCCTTGGCAACCGTGACATACAGTTCATCAATAGTTTGGATTGGAATATCAAATCGTGTTGCAAGTTGAGCTCTCAAAAAATTGTGAGTATTGCCTGAGTCAATCAATATGATCACTGGATGCTGTTTAAGCATGCCTCGAACTAATATAACTTGCGGTGAAGTAGTTCCTATCAAGGCATTGAAGGCGATTGGCATCTCAATGTTGGTTGCATTGTTGGTCGGTGCATGCATGCTCTATTGTTTTAGCTTCTTCTGGCACAATTTCCACTTCCTCATTTGTCCCTCCCTCAATATAGAAGAATAGATGTTTTGTTTTGCATTGGTGACCTGGGGGCAAACTTTTCGTCACAATGAAAACATGAGCCCTTTAAACGTCATTCATTCATATATTCTTGGGTCAGGCGCTTCAATCCAGGACGAGGGCTAGGCTTAGTAGGTGGAGCAGGAATAATGGCTATACTTGAACTGGATGTAGAATAATTAGAAGCAGTTATGCGTTTTTCAGGTGAAAATTGTTTTGTAAATTGCCTCAAATAACTCCTGTCGTCAAAGAGACAAGCTAAAGATATGGCTTCAAACAAGCTTTTTGGCCGTTGGTTTTGAACATCAATGCGCAACTCATCCTTGAGTCCTCCAACAAATGCACTAACCCTTTTATCTTGTGGAATATCAGTGATCATGCTAGAAATACATGCAAATTCTGCTTGATATCCTCGAAGAGAATTTATCTGTCGAAGGTGCATCAATTGCATAAAATGATCTTCAAATGTTGTCGGTCCAAAGCGGGCAAGCAAACTCTTTGTAAAAGATTGCCATGTGATGGGATTCATATGAGTCTAGATCGAGCCAGTTGTACCATCTCTTTGCTTCTTTTTCCAAATATAATGTTGCAACTATGACCCACTGTTCTCTTGTTACATGATGAAAGTTCATGAATGTAAGATCCGGCCCCACCATTAATTATATTTATTATTAAAATATTAGTATTATATTAATTTAATGTATTTTAGTTATTTAAGTGGGTAGGATTAAGTGGGTCACATATTAGATAGGATTCTTGGATCGATAAGTTGGGTTAATGGGTAGATGACCTGACCCGTAGTTTTGACCCAATGACTTAAGCCCAGAGGATATTCCCTTTTAACCTAATCCCTATTTTAACTAATCGCATGATTTATCCCTCCCCACTTATCTCTCTGCAACTCCTCCCGTAACTTCTTCGTCTTCTTCCTCTTTCAACTTCCCAAGCCATTCCAGCTTTATGATCCAGCCATCAGAATCAAGATCAGAGGATACCAGCATTCTTGACTCAACTTTTTTATCTCAGGTAACCCTCTCCTCAAATCATTAGGAGTAGATCAGTATACTTGGGTTATCCCCTTTTTCTTTCCAATGCTAGGTTTTAGGTAGGAATATCATAGATCTGATCACCTGGGTATTTCTTTCTCTTCTCTTATATCAGATTGGTGTGAGGATCTGTGCATTTTCTTCAACCCCGGTAAAAGGCAAGTAGCTAAACATAATTTGTGAATCTAATGCATGTGTTTCTCGTTGATTCCAATATGGATGCATGTAGAAACCCTTTTATGCCTCTTTTGATGATAATCTTGCAATGCGATTTTGTTTGATATGAGATTTGGGGGATGACCCAATCGATTTCCTCACATCGATGTTAGTGTTGTAAATGTCTGTTACCTGCAGCATGTTTGGATTTCAAAACCCCCTTTTCACCTTTTGTTGTTTGGTTTTAAAACCTTTTTTTTTTTAATCCTCCAAGGTTCTGTCAGTTGTATGTTGGAATTCAAATTCCGGAAACCCATTGAGAAACTACCAGCAAGTCTCGGACTGTACCCGTGTTTTTTACCGTGGGACCCAGGTGGGCTACGCGATGATAAATCTGGTCCGTGGATCCGGAAGAGGACCCACGGGCGACCTTGAAGGGGCTGGTCCCATAGGCAGTGGACACCCTTGGCCCACCATCCATTAGGTTGATCAGAGATGGCGTGGTTGAGGGAAAATAATTAGTTTTATGAGATATGATAGTGGGGCCAAAGGATGAGACCTGATGACCAATCTGGGTCATAGATCTTACACTAGGGCCCTGGGCGACCTTACTGATGAAGGCTGATCGTGGGCTTTGGATCAAGGGGCCACTAACCAAAGTGCATAGAGGCACAATGCTGTTGACGATGAACTACAGCAGAACCGGTTATGTGACTTCTATAATAAGAAAGGAAGGAATGGAGATGACGATGATGTCATCCCATGTCACTCCCATGTGACATTAGTACACTACTACAGACTTGATGGGATGAATGGAGGGGAGGAATTTGGTGGTCCAGGAGTGTATAAAAAAAAAGAAGGAGAAGGGACAAGTTTTGTTCACATATGCAATTGACTTTAACACTTGCCATTAGAATATAAAAGAAAAAAAAAAAGAAAGAATGGATGAGTTCTGTAAGCTTTGACTCATAACACTTCATTAGTTCTTGAATTAAAAAAACTGGAGACCCTTAGCTTTTGATAAATTTAAATTATACCCCTTAGCTTATTTTATAAAGAATTGATTTGGAAAATATCTTAGGTGGGTCCTTGAGTTTTCTAAAATAATAGACCAAGATTATTTTTATTTCCAAATTAATATTAAATGATATCTTTGGGTTGTAATGTGTTATAATTATATTTTTGTACTTGGACCAAGTAAATACCGTCCGGGCAACGGTATATTACCAACATGGGGTTTAATGCCTCGAATGACCTCGGAGAAATCCTAATGGATTCGAGTTCAACACATCTCTATTGGAAAACCCTTAATTGGGTCTATGCACCATTGATGGAAAAGGGATGTGTTGATCTTATATTTATTAGAGATTTCTATGGTTGTGGGGTACGAGACCTTATGTTTGACCTTAGGATCGATTCGTATTTATGTCTTAACCTTCACATGCATATATATGTTGATTTAGGATATGTACTCCTTTAGATGCATACCCTATTGTGTATTATGGACTATAAAGTGGCTTGGCAAATTTTGTAATGATGATTTGATTATGATATGGGATGTGGAATGGCCAGCACTTTACTTTGACTTAGAACTCTTGTGTCGGAGATTTATTATTCAGGTCTATTATGCTTATATGTTTATGTTTATGTGGGTCATTTACGGACGACTGCAGATCGATATATGGACGGTTGATCACCGATATGACCGGATCACTTATAATCCGCTTTGAATGTGAACAGGTTATCCTGATTTGTTTTTAATTCGATCGGTTTATGACCACCGACGTTATGGACGGGCTCTCCCGATTTATTTAGAGCTGACCACCCAAAACGGGGACACTTGTCTTCGTGTGAATCATATTTCTCCTTTTGCTTTATTTGGATTATGCTATACGTTCTTTCTTGTCATTATTACTGTCATTACTTCTATATGATCACTCTCGTCTATATTCTTCTCGTTGTTGTATTAAATTTCGAATTATGATTATGTACTTACTGTTTACTTTGTAATATTTGGTGAATAGGTACCGAGTCCTACTTTACCCAGAAGACGGAGGAGGATCAAGCGTTTCAAACGTTTGAGCCAATTGATGAACCCGAGTGGGATGCCGAAGACGGTTTCAGAGCCTTCTGATCCTGCATGAGAGTCAACGTCATCTTAGCAATTCTTTAGATGAACTTTCTTTAATGATAAACCTTTCTTTAGTAATTGTTTTATTCTTTCCGCAACTTTAACATTTAATGTTTCTTTGATTTTCGTATTGGATCTTATTTATGATCATTGAATATCAATTGAATAAGCTTCCGTTGCATTTAATGAAATATATTTTCACTCACCACAGGTTGAAATTTTTTTTGTGAGTCTACTTTTTGAAAGCTCGTGTTGTATTAAATACAAGAAAATTTGAATTTAATTTACTTTTTACGTTTTTCTCGAATTCTTATTTTGGGGACGTGACAATGAAGCTTACAACTTCGTTGATCCAAATTGCGAGATCAGTCCCATCAAAGGTTGAACATCGCAGGTGCAATGTTGATATAATAGGCATTGCGACTGCATATGTACCATTCCTTGGATGGACTGCAGTTGTAGATAGTTGTTGCTTTATGGTTGCTGTGTGGGGACATTCCGTGATCGTGGATTTAGGTGGGGCCACCACCCAGTCTCGGTCTACCCGTGATCTCGGTACCACACCAAGGCCGGCTGCAGCGCCATCTCGGGCAACCAAGGAACGGGTCTCGGTGATTACGTCACGAGTCCCGAGCTCGGCTTCGGCCTCAACAGAGGTCGGCCTCCTACCGTCCAGTCATAAATGCTACCATTAATGCACTGCCAAAACGCGATCAGCAGACTGACAACGGAGTGGGCGCCGAACCTAGATAAGAGGCACGCCTTATCTAAGGTCATGTCCATAGGCAGGGGGCAATGGTCCGATGGGACATCCCCTTTTCACCTACCCCCACTCGGGAGATGAAAGTACATTCAGATGGGACTCACGTCCCCTCAAGAAGACAGTCCAAATGATAGTTTTCACGTCTATATATGGCATGAGAAAAGAACCATGAGAGGTACGCACGATCTCTCCCTCCCAGAACTCTTTCTCTCCACTCTCTCAGTCCTTGCACTAACTAGACCGTCGGAGGGCCTTCGGCTACCCATAGCCAGGGTCCCTGACCGTTTCTCACTTTCTTTCAGGTCATTGGAGGCGCGATCCATTCCCCTTATCTCCCTCAAAACCTGGTATCAGGAGCTTAATCCTCCATTAACTAAGTCCGTAATTTTTAGGTACTTACAGTTGGCGCCGTCTGTGGGAAAAGGATCTGTGCCAAAACTTCTACAGGAATCATGCCTCCAAAGGCCAGAAACGGTGGAGGAGGACCGTCGAAGTCCCGGGAGGTGTCGTCCTTCCCACTGCCAGAACAACCTTCATTTCCACCATTCTTGCAACCGCAGTCCGCACTTCCAGAACTTACCCCCGACCTTCGGTCCGCTCTTCTTCCCCCTCCGGGACCGATGGCGGTTCCTCCCGTCAGACAGGAGGCACCGGAGGTCCCGCGCCAGAGGAGGTCTGGGGGAAAGTCGGGAGCCGCGCTCATAGAGGGCATAGTCCGGTCGGCCTCTTCGTCTCGGCCCACGACTACGCGCCCCCACCATGATGATCGTCGTGAGGTCCCTCTCCACCCTGATGATCGGTCACAAAGGGGCCCGCAACAAAACGCCTCCACGTCGGATCTTCAACGGCGAGGCAGAACCCCTGCCAGGACGACGTCCCGTCATTCCCATCACCGCACTCGCGATGACGGGCAGTCTCTTCATCAGACCCATGGAGTCAGAGACGACAATCCCCTGCTCAAAGAGCTCGATGATCAGAACCAAGCTCTCCAAGAGAAAGATGAGGTGATTCGTCGTCTCGAGGAACGACTCGAAATGAATGAGAAGAAGTCTCGTGGTCCACCTCCCCATGCCCGGCGGACCCGTCCTGGCAACCAAGATTTGAGGCACGTCCTCAACCACAGGAAGAGGTCTCGCTGCGAAGAGGAAGGCTCGAGCAGCAGTCACCTGCCTGGTGGCCTCGGGGGAGCACGACGTGAGCCAGAATCCCCGAGACTCGATGACCAGACGGACCTCAAGGCGCTGTTGGACCACTATGTCAAGCAGGAGGTCCAGGCCCGTTTGGCCGAGATCGGTCTCGCCCGAGACCAGACTGGTGAATACGAAGAGGACGATCAGGGCATGTCCCCCTTTTCACTAGAGATCAAAAATTTCTCTCTCCCTGAAAGATTTAGCGTCCCAAGGTTCGTCCTTTATGACGGAACCTCGGACCCAGAGGCGCATCTGCGACATTTCACTCAGCAGATGTCAGTCTGGGGGGACGTCGGTCTCCTGAACTGCAGAGTCTTCTCATCCAGTCTGGGAGACCTCCCCTTCCGGTGGTTCTGCGCGCTCCCTCCCGGGTCGGTCTCGAGCTGGTGGCAGCTCCGGAGTTCTTTCCTTGAAAAGTTCCAAGCACACCGCGTCATCCCGAAGACGGGAAGCAATCTCATGGCGATCCGGATGAAGAACGGCGAGAGCATCACTGCCTTCGCCAGAAGGTTCTGGACGATATACAGCCAGATTACTGACGCCAACGACGAAGTCGCCATCATGTGCTTTAGGGAGGGCTTACTCCCAAGAAATGAACTCCGCAGGGACCTGGTCCGGAACCCAGTGGCCACGATGAAAGCACTGATGGCAAGAGTGAAACAGTATGTCGAGCAGGAGGAGGACGAAGCCCACGGTACGGAGCGGTTCGGACTCCCAAAGAAGCACCAAGCCTCCACCAGGGAGGGGACGCCCTCCAGGCCGAGGTCGGACAAAAGGAAGCCCGCCCGCTCTTTCTTAATATCCGCGGACAACAGCAAGAAACCAAAGTTCCAACACCCCAAACCGGCCGATGATCCCTACAGAGCCATCAGCGCTGTGTTCAAGGAGCCTATTTATAGGATCCTGAACAAGATCAAGGCCGAACCATATTTCCAATGGCCTCGGCCAATGACAAGCGAATCAGCCACCCGAGATCGGCAGAGGCATTGCTCCTACCACAAGCAGCACGGGCACATGACCGAGGACTGCTTTGCACTAAAATCACACCTCGAGCAGCTCGCCAAGGACGGGCACCTCCAGGAGTACATCAAGAAGGAAGAAAGGGTCAATCGGGTCCAGCAGAGCGTTCCACCCGGTGATGACCAGGACAGCGACGGACCGATAGGGGTCGTCGACGTCATTCATCTGGCCCTCGCTCCCAGTAGAGAAAGTCATCAGTCTCGGTCAGAGGTACGAAAGGCTGCCCATGGTAAGCAGGTGATGTCGGCAGAGCTAGATAGCGCACCAAAGAGGGCCAGGAGAGAGAGGCCCAAGATCTCGTTTTCAGACGAAGACCTGAGAGGGGTCCGGCTCCCCCATAATGACGCCCTCGTCCTCACCCTGCGGATCAACAATTACACCACGAAGCGCGTCCTCGTGGATCCCGGGAGCTCGTCCGAGATCCTCTATTTCAGTTGTTTCAAACAGATCGGCTTGACTGAGGCCGACCTAAGGGAAGCACACGTCCCTCTAATAGGGTTCAGCGCCAAGCCAGTATATCCCAAGGGGAAGGTCTCACTGGAGGTCCGGACAGGCGGGGCCATGAAGATGGTGGACTTCATGGTGGTGGACGCACCCTCTCCCTATAATGTGATAATGGGACGGACCTGGCTACATGCCAGGGAAGCAGTGCCCTCATCCCTTCATCAAAAACTCAAGTTTCCATTTGAGAGGCCTGGCGGGGTGGTCGAGATCGTGACAGTATTTGGGGACCAGCAGATGGCTAGAGAGTGCCTCATGAACGTAACCCCTGGAGAAGTGGAGCCAAAGCAGGTGCATATGGCAGAGTTCGAGGCCGAGATCGAGGATGTCGGACGAACAGCAGGACAGAAAAGCATAGAGGACCTCACCGAGGTCAGGATCGATCCCGAAGATCCGGAGCGCTACTTCCTTCTGGGCAGCCAGCTCCCCGACACTGAGAAGGCCGAACTGATAAACTTCTTACTTCTGAACAAGGATGTCTTCGCCTGGACCCCATATGAAATGCCAGGTATTGACCCCGAGGTCATGTGTCACCAACTGAATGTGGATCCCGGACACAAGCCCGTCGTGCAGAAGGCTCGCAGAACAGGGATCCCGCAGACAGAGGCAATAACCGAGGAGGTGGATAAGCTCCTCGAGGCTGGGGCGATCTGCGAAGTACACTATCCACGGTGGCTGGCCAACACAGTGGTGGTGAAGAAGAAGACTGGTAAGTGGCGAGTCTGTGTGGACTTCACCGACCTCAACAAAGCCTGCCCCAAGGACAGCTTCCCCCTCCCCGAAATCGATCAGATGATCGATGCTGCTTCAGGGCATGACAGGATGAGCTTTTTGGATGCTTACCGAGGTTACCACCAGATCCCACTGCTCAAATCTGACGAGGAAAAAACCTCATTTATTACACCCCGAGGCATCTACTGCTACAAAGTAATGCCCTTCGGACTAAAGAACGCCGGGGCGACATACCAGAGGCTGGTCACAAAAATGTTCCGGAGCCAACTTGGCAGAACAATGGAAGTTTACATTGATGACATGGTGGTCAAGTCCAAGAGATCGCAGGACTACCTGGCAGACCTGCGACAAACATTTTCCATCCTCAGGGAGTACAAGCTCAAACTAAACGCCTCAAAGTGTGCATTTGGCGTCGGCTCAGGTAAGTTCTTGGGAAGCCTGGTGACTCCGAGGGGAATCGAAGCGAACCCGGAGCAGATCGCGGCTATACAGGCTATCCAGAGCCCGACCTCGGCCAAGCAGGTCCAAAGACTCACAGGGATGGCTGCCGCACTCAATCGCTTTATCAGTCGAGCCTCGGACAAGTGTCGCCCGTTCTTTCAACTCCTGAGGAAAAGCTCCAAGTTCCAATGGACTCCTGAATGTGACCTGGCGTTGGAAACGCTTAAAAGGTACCTCACCTCACCACCGCTATTGTCCACTCCGTCGCAAGACGATTTTCTTTATCTTTATCTTGCAGTCTCGGACCACGCGGTGAGCTCGGTGCTGGTTCGCGAAGGCGACGGGCAACAGTACCCCATCTATTACACCAGCAAGACCCTGCTCGACGCCGAGACCAGGTACCTGCCCCTCGAGAAACTGGCATTGGCCTTGATCAGCGCCTCCCGCAAGCTCTCCCACTACTTCCAGACACACACAGTAGTGGTCGTCACCGAGTACCCACTCAAGTCGCTTTTTAGGAAGGCGGACTTCTCTGGCAGAATTTCCAAATGGGCTGTGGAGTTGGGTCAGTTCGACATCCAGTATCAACCCAGAACAGCAATCAAGGCATAAGTCCTGGCAGACTTCGTCGTCGAATTCACCCCTCCTAGTTCGGCACCGACCTCGCTCGATACCGAACTAGGGGATTCCAAGGGTAGTAATGAAGACAAAACCGACGACGACCGGTCCTGGAAGATATTCCTTGAGTCAGCTTGGAAAGTCTTTGTTGACGGATCATCTACATCCAAGAGGGCAGGCGCCGGCGTCGTCCACCAATCCCCAGAAGGGCTAGTTATAGAACAAGCACTAACCCTCGACTTCAAAGCATCAAACAATGAAGCAGAGTATGAAGCACTGATCGCTGGTCTCGGTAGTGCAAGAGGACTGGGTGCACGTTGGGTGGCGGTCTTCAGTGACTCTCAGTTGGTGACGAGCCAGCTGAGCGGAGATTACCAAGCCCGAGACGAAAGAATGATTTCCTATCTAGCCCACACCAGGCAGCTCCTCTCCCAGTTTGAAAAAGTTGAAGTCAGGCAAGTCGGTAGGGAGTCCAACCGCCATGCAGACGCCCTAGCAAGCTTGGCCTCGGCAATAGAAGCGGGGAAAAGGAGGACAGTCGATGTGGGGACGCTGGAAAAACCAAGCATAAAGCTCCTCCCAGTTCGTCAGGTTCTGTGCACTGACCTCGGTCCAAGCTGGATGGATCCGATCATGGCGTTCCTGAGAGAGGACAAGCTCCCAGAAGACAAGAGCGAAGCTCACAAGGTCAGAGTGAAAGCAGCTCACTTTTGGCTATCTCCAGATGAAAAGCTTTAAAGAAAATCCTACTCTGGACCATATCTCCAATGCGTTCATCCTAGCAAGGTAGAGGATTTTCTATTTGAAATTCATGAAGGAATCTGCGGTAGCCACATCGGAGGAAGATCACTGGCATACAGGGCTACTGGTGGCCCTACATGCAGAAGGATACCCAGATCTACGCCAGGAAATGTGAGAAATGCCAAAAGTTTTCCCATTCCCTCCACCAGCCAGCTCAGGACCTGAGCCCTATCTCCAGTCCATGGCCATTCGCTCAGTGGGGGCTGGACATCGTGGGACCTCTTCACCGAACTCCGGGAAATAAAAGATGGTTGATGGTGGGCACTGATTACTTCACCAAATGGATTGAGGCAGAGGCCTTATCCTCCATCACCGAGCACGACACGAAAAGTTTTGTATGGAAGAACATTGTTACGCGATTTGGGATCCCCAGAACTCTGGTCTCGGACAACGGGACCCAATTCGATTCAAGATTCTTCAAAAACTTCTGCCAGGAGCTCGGCATCAGGAACCTTTACGCAACCCCTGCATACCCACAGAGCAATGGGCAGGCCGAAATCTCGAACAAAGTAGTCCTGGAAGGGCTGAAGAAGAGGCTTGATAAAGCTAAAGGCAGATGGACAGAGGAATTGCCAAGTGTCCTCTGGGCATACAGAACCACCCCGAGACGATCCACTTCGGCTACCCCTTTTTCATTGGCCTATGGGATGGAGGCAGTCATTCCCCTTGAGGTCGGCCTCCCGACCTTAAGAACAAATCTCTTCGATCAAGGGCAGAACGAGATGAACCTCGACAGGGAGCTTGACCTCGCCGAGGAACGAAGGGAAGCAGCATCCGTGCGTCTGGCCGCCTATCAGCAGCAACTTTCCCGAGGATATAATCAGAAGGTCAAAGAGAGGAGGTTCTCGGTTGAAGAACTGGTCTTGAAAAAAGCGCTCCCCACGGATAGAGATCCCAATGATGGCAAACTGGCACCAAACTGGGTCGGCCCCTACAAAGTAGTCTCTGTCTCAGGCAGGTCAGCATACAGACTTGAAGGGATGGACGGCAAGGAGTTGCCCCGGCCATGGAATGCTGCCCACTTAAAGAAATATTATTTCTAGCTGTATTCGAGATGATTGATCAATAAAGAAGAACCTTTTGACACAGATCTGCCGTGTATCTCTTCAGTCTCCGCAAGGATCCGGCCCTCGCGCCATCCTCTTTGAGTTCGGTCGCAGGACCAACTCCGCAAAGATCTGGCCCTCGCGCCATCCTCTTTGAGTTCGGTCGCAGGACCAACTCCGCAAGGATCCGGCCCTCGCGCCATCCTCTTTGAGTTCGGTCGCAGGACCAACTCCGCAAGGATCCGACCCTCGTGCCATCCTCTTTGAGTTCGGTCGCAGGACCAACTCCGCAAGGATCCGGCCCTCGCGCCATCCTCTTTGAGTTCGGTCGTAGGACCAACTCCGCAAGGATCCGGCCCTCGTGCCATCCTCTTTGAGTTCGGGCACAGGACCAACTCCGCAAGGGTCCGGCCCTCGTGCCACCCTCTTCGAGTTCGGTCACAGCTGAACCCCGGCACGTAAGTCAGGGGTTGACTACCGTTTCGCCTAGCCTTCGGTCAAACAACAGCATGGCGCCGAACTCGCTTACTTGGTAAAATCCAAAAGTAGGAAAGGGATAACCTAGTCTTCCGAGACTGGAATAGGTCTGTTCGAGGCAGGCCCCTCTCACCGACCTCATCTACTTGGCAAAAATTTTGGCCGTAACCTCACATCAGAGCAAGCACATACCATTGCAAAGAAAAAGGGAGACGACAAGATGGAAAAAGATCTTTTCATTGATTAAAAAGTGTGATTACAAGATTCCTATACACTTGGAAAGAGAAAGGAAAAGTACATCAAAGAAAAAAGAAGAAAATATTCCTATGACTTCTCGGGCGCCGCCTCTTTATTCTCTGGAGCTGGAGGGTCTGATTGGGCGGGGACGTCAGACGGAGGAGCATGAGACGGCCTCAACGAGGGTCGAAGGAGGAGGAGCTTGAGCCGCTTCGGCCTCAACGAAGGTCGGAGGAGGGGGAGGTACGTCCTGAACATCGAGAGGGGTCCCTGGGAGGCTGGAGCCGGACTCTGGCTCTGAACCTGGCACTGCAGGCTGGAACTTGGGAAGGTCCGTGAATATGGGGTCGTCCTCACGAACCCCATATTTGCGGAGAGCTTCCTTGCACCCCATCTCAAACAGTGTCGGGCTCAGATCCAGGATTTGAGCCGTATACTCCCCCGATGCCCAGTCCACCCCGTCTTGGTATGCCTTGGCGACTTGTTCGCGCGAGGTGGACTCGGCATCGGCCCTCTCTTTCCGGGAGGCCTCGAGCTCGGCTTCCTTCCTTGCCAATTCGCTCTGCTTAGCAACAAGCTCGGTTTCCTTATTGGCAAGGTCAGCCCTCTTCTCTGCGAGCTCGGCCTCCAGTTGAGCAGCCCTCCTCGCCTTGTCCTCTGCGGCACCCCTCAGATTTTTATTCTCGCTCCGCAGCTTAATAATTTCGGTCTTCGCCGTTTGCTGCTCCGTTGCATATCGGGCTAGCTTCTCCTCCGCCTTCTTTATTTCGGCCGCGCTGGCCTCCAGCGCGCCCCCCATCTTTTTCTTCTCCTTCTCTAGGTCAGCAATGAAGGCGGTCTTCTCCGCATGTTTCTCCATCACTACCTGGATCTTCTGTACATTCTGCAAAGGGATAAAAACAGTGAGGAAATCGTTTCAGACAACCAAGGGGCGGAAACCCGAAACCAGGGGTCGGGAAGTTACCTCAAGCGACGCCCTCATGACCTGATGGAGCAAGGCCGGCGACCCAACCTTCCTGTGTTTTTCCATGTCCAGGGGGAGGGCACATCCCCGAGCGAGGGCCATGACGGACTCCCAGCTGGTGCCCAGCCGCTCCCCCATGGTCATGGGCTGGTTGGGATTAAGGTCGAAGTTGGGCCTCCACGGTGCCGGCACCGACGGCTGCGTCTCCGGCTCCGCCCCCTGGGACCTTCCCTCTGCGCCCGCCAGGCGCGGCCTCTTCTCGGGAGGGCGCCCCTCCCCCTCCTTCCCAGCCTCCACGGACCGAGGCCGGGTTTCCTTGGGCGGTTGCGGTGAAGGCGGCAGATCCCCTTTATCGGCCTCCACCACTCACGGCCTGCTATCTCTGAGCGGGTGAGGCTCTTTCGGAAGCCGGGCGACCTTAGATGATTCCCCCGACTTCCCCTTACTGGACTTGGCGAGGGGAGGGCCCGCTGCTCCCGACGATCCGGACGAGGCAGCCGCAGCAGACCCCTGGGAGGCGCCCGACCCGCCGGTGGCACGCTTGGGGGCAGGGGGACCTCGGCCAGCAAAAATCAGATCCCCCAAGTTCTTCAGGGCCGGGCGTTGTCCTTCCATCTCTTCTTCTCCTCGGTCTCGGGGTGGAGGGCTGTCGCCAATAACTATTGGGTCCTGGGGATCCGTGGCTTGACCACTATTCTCCGCAGGCTCGGGCACGTCTCCCCCAGATGGCGCAAGAGGGATCTCGGCAGTCTTCCTGGTGTAAGACTGATACCGAGGTTTGTAGCCGAGCAGAGAAAAAGCAGCCCGATCGTGGTGACCGTGGTAATTGTAGATCTTCTCCAACCACGCCTCGTTCCTCCTCCACTTGTCGAAACTAGCTTCTTTCCGCCTTTTCTGGATACCTGCGCAGGACACAGCGAGGGCGTCAACTCGGCATAATGACAATAAAAAACAAGAAGACAGCCTAAGGAGAACAGGTGTTTACTGGGAGGGGTTCCGGGCCTCCGGGGGATCTGGATTCTCTGCTCCTCTTCGGTCTCGGTTCCCTTGAACTCCCAGTTCCCCGAGACCGCGATCCGGTCATCTCCGGCATACTTATTCGAATCCTCTAGGGCATTCACCAAGGGCCGGCGCCTGGCCTTCACCCGGAGGTAGTAGGAATCCTCACCCCCCGAAGCTTTACAGATGTCGTAGACATCTTCTATGTCGTGCACCCCGAGGCCGATGTCAAGGATCCAGTTCAGCTCTGCCACCCCCATTATAATTTTGAAACCATTGGGCATCAACTGAAAGGGGCAAAGGTGCCACGCGCTGAGGCAGGACCGAAGGAGTGGGTGGATGGGAAACCTAACCCCCCCTTCGCACACCGACAGCAACGGGAAAGGCATCCAATTTTTGTACATGGTTAGGCCGTCGGGGAGGCCCCCAAGGTCGTCGGCCTTCACCACAACATCTACCGGAATTTTAAAGAACCCCCTAAAAGCCTCCAGGGCTGCAGGACTCTCCAGCCAGTGGCTGTATATTCCCATTTTCTTGAAGCAAAAAGGGAAGGGAGGCAGGCCAAGAAGAAGAAGTTGGAAAACGCTAGAGTACCAGGGCCCGGTGAAAACAAAGAAAAGAAGGGACACTAGGAGGAGGTGAAAGCGCAGAAATGAAACTCACAGGGAGAGTACAGGGATTACTGAAGACGAGGAAGCAGAAAGCTAATGAAAGGGTTTCCCGAGATCAGTAGATCGTTCGTCAGCAGGTCAGTAGCAGAGCTCCGTCTTCAGCAGCACTCCTCTTCTCAGATAAACAGCTAGGGTAAAAGAGAAAGAAAGAGGAGCGAGCCCCTTTTATAAAGGAGCGCCCCCTCTTGATTACTACACGTCGCGTCGCTTCGACTTCGGTGTCCCACCAGACAGAAAGCTCCACGTGGCAGAAACGATAAGTATTCCGCCATGCCTCTGGTACGACATTAATCGCCTCGGGTATGTGAAACGTCGCTCTCCGCATCCGCTGTGGCAGAGCAATCATGGCGCCCTATTTATTGCCTAGGGCAGACAAGGAGGCGCCATAATAAGGATATCCCTAAGGAAGGATACGATAAGACAGCCCCGTCACATCCGAGCCTTAGCTCCCGACCTCGGAGAAAATCCGAAATCAGGGAGCTAGGGGGCAATTGTGTGGGGACATTCCGTGATCGTGGATTTAGGTGGGGCCACCACCCAGTCTCGGTCTACCCGTGATCTCGGTACCACACCAAGGTCGGCTGCAGCGCCATCTCGGGCAACCAAGGAACGGGTCTCGGTGATTACGTCACGAGTCCCGAGCTCGGCTTCGGCCTCAATAGAGGTCGGCCTCCTACCGTCCAGCCATAAATGCTGCCATTAATGCACTGCCAAAACGCGATCAGCAGACTGACAACGGAGTGGGCACCGAACCTAGATAAGAGGCACGCCTTATCTAAGGTCATGTCCATAGGCAGGGGGCAATGGTCCGATGGGACATCCCCTTTTCACCTACCCCCACTCGGGAGATGAAAGTACATTCAGATGGGACTCACGTCCCCTCAAGAAGACAGTCCAAATGATAGTTTTCACGTCTATATATGGCATGAGAAAAGAACCATGAGAGGTACGCACGATCTCTCCCTCTCAGAACTCTTTCTCTCCACTCTCTCAGTCCTTGCACTAACTAGACCGTCGGAGGGCCTTCGGCTACCCATAGCCAGGGTCCCTGACCGTTTCTCACTTTCTTTCAGGTCATTGGAGGCGCGATCCATTCCCCTTATCTCCCTCAAAACCTGGTATCAGGAGCTTAATCCTCCATTAACTAAGTCCGTAATTTTTAGGTACTTACAGTTACAACCTCAGTTTAAAATTCCAAGAGTGATGTGCGCATTGTAGTCATCATCTCAGTTGATGTCCTCGCTGCTGTAATCATCTCGGTCAATCCTTCAACCGTTATAATTGGTTGTAGATCAGATGAAACTTCAGAATTATCCATCATAATCTCGTTGATTGATTTGTATTTTTTACGAGTCCGGACCATACAAAAGAAGATTATGAAAGTCCAACACCTTTTCTTTTCCTTTAAACGAAGAAGGGATGGCAGTACCTGTAAATAATATGAACTTGCTACTCCTTTTTGCCCCTTACAAAAAAACGATGTGAACGTGCTTTTGATGGGGGTGGCAAAAACTTGTAATTTTCTCCAACTTTTAGCCCCTTGTGTTTTTGTGATGAGATAAAGAAAGAGGTAGCAAGTACCTTTCTTTCCTTCTTCCAATGGAATGGAGGATCTGGAATCTCTGCTGAGACTCAAAGAACTTGTTGATGGCTGCTTTTAATAGAGTTGGATGAAATGAGATGATGCAGATGTAGGCGTTGGTCGCTGAGATGGAGCATGATCCGCCTATGCTTCTCCTGTTTTTTTTCTTCTCTCTCTTTCTGGCGGACTGGGTGGTAGAGTTGGATTCAAGGTGAGGGGAGTCTCGGCTGGGGTTGGACCGTTTTTTTTTTTTTTTTATTGGGACAAGGGACAATAGAATAGGTTTAGGGTTTCATGGAAAAAGGATGAGATGGAGAAGATGGATGGATGGGTGGTTGGTTGGATGGAATCGGCTCTGCTAAACGGTCCCATCACAAATAAAAGAGAAAAATAATTGAAAAGATAATTCGGATCATGCAAGGAACCCAACACCTTTTCGAATCTTTCGAGAGCTCCAAAATAAAATTTCTATTGATGATTTTTGAATGCCTACTACAATCTTTAATGACCATTTTATAGGGTTCCAATTGCCACAAATATAGAAAGAGAGTCCTAATCAAAATAAAACTAGAGGGTGGATTTTAGGAAAAATAAAGTAGTCCTAATCTAATGAAATACAGAAGGTGCTTCAAAATATAAAACTAATTATATAAAAGGATCGTTACAGAGTCCTTGTTAAGGTTTAGAATTTGATATAATTTTGCTCCATCATTTACTTTGAATTTCATATTGAATTGACCCAATAAAACTCATGTTGATCTTGCAACCTTGTTGCCATATTCTAATTGTAAGGAATAATTCAGACTGCATAATTCTAAATTTATATTCAATGAGACCTGTTGTAGTTCTTGTGATCCGCTAATCTCTTCTGAACATCATGAAGAACTTGATCTTGGGAATTGAACTAGAACTCATATAAGACCTTGCCAAAACCCTAATTGATGACCCTTATAAATAATCGGCGCCATTAAGCTGTTTTGGGCTAGCATTGTTGGGACGCCTCCTTGTAGTGGCCTCTGAACTCGTTATTTTTTACCAGCTGTAGTCTAGTCCTGTCTTGGTACCCCCTAGATGGCCCTTTTCCCTACTAGGGATTAGCTTGAACGAAGAAAATTTGGGTACCAACCTTCTAGCGAAGCATTAATACGTAGTTTAGCTCATGTGGTTGCCAACTTGTTATCTTATTGTTATTTATTTATGAACTTTTTGTTGATGAACTTGATTTCGATGAGCGCGTCATTAATAAACTTGATATTGATGATCTTTCGATAATATATTCATAATAGTATGAACTGTTAGAAAAGAGAGAGACCAAGAGAAAGAAGATTAGGAGGGAGAAGAGAGAAGAGAGAGCCTTACTATTATCTCATTAATGTCTATATAAATACAAGGGGAGAAGCCTATTTATAGGCAAAGTAACCCCATAAGAGAGGAACCCTAATTCTAGTCATAACTCATCTCAAGTGGGCATCCACCCAAGATCCATATCTTATAACACTCCCCCTTGGATGTCCACCATTAAATGACAGTTGCCTCATTAAAAACCTTGCTAAGGAAAAACCCAGTGGAAAAAAACCAAAGCGAAGGGAAAAAGAGTACAACATTTTTCAAGATCATTGAACTGGTGTTGGACGTGCAAAATGCTGCCTCGTTAAAATCTTAACTAGGAAAACCCAGTGGGATAAAACCTATAGAAGGAAAAAGAGTACAGCGCACAAATGTCCATGGATATGTTATATTCCTACACTAATCTGCTTTGTTTATGTAGAATTTGACCTCCTACAATCAAATACATGTCTTTATTCTTTTTTCCATGGTTGCACGAGAAAATAAGGTAGGCTTGTCTATTCACTAAGCACCATATACTTACCCTTGCATGGGACCTTTTTCAAGTAATGGGAAAGAAACTGGAATACCTAATAATGATGATGATTCGGATGGGGATGGAGTGCCAAAGGACACAACCTGTTATAGAGAGAACTCCAGAAAACTATTTAGTCTTAATTTTAGTTTGAGCTAAATTTTGATCACGT
Source organism: Cinnamomum chago (assembly GCA_038049695.1). Classification (NCBI taxonomy): domain Eukaryota; kingdom Viridiplantae; phylum Streptophyta; class Magnoliopsida; order Laurales; family Lauraceae; genus Cinnamomum; species Cinnamomum chago. The sequence continues at coordinate 14,516,331 of CP142457.1, read as the reverse complement.
CAGGATTTTATAGACCTGTTGGTCTATTTTGGGTTGGATCAACTTGTGTTTCATTGATTTTGGGTGGTTAAATTTAATTTAGATGATTATTATGCTCTGATTATCATGAGATGGTTGTTGTTTTATCATATGATGGTTGGAAAAAAAATTCGGCACGTATAAGATTTGACTTAGTCATGTTTATTTGTGGATTTAGATTTCACACCACGAAATTCGAACTTCTACGAAAATCCGGGTCTCAAGGCATGACAGTTTTTGGGTCTATTGACCCACCAGATACAAGAGGCCTTCTGGATTAAACATCCAAAAAAGTCAGGTTGAATGGACATTGATACCATTCTATCTAAAGTCACAAATGGACATTCAATATAGAAACTTCGCCTTAATCTGCCAACTATCCTTCTCATAACCCTCTATGATCAAAAAGCTGTCAACATCCAGTGAACTTGATCTACTCCAGTGGCTAGATCCCAAGTGCTCTACTATCTGGTTGGGTCAGTGGACCCCACGACTCAAACATGTCCTATTTTAGAAGGCAGCAAAAAGGTTACAATGCGGAAGTTGGAAAGGATTGTCATGTGAGAGTACAGAAAGGACATCACATGTGAGGGCAATTTGGTTCTTTGAAAAATATTGGTGTAATGTGTCCCTTTTTATCAAAGACTAGTTGTATGCAAATCAGGAACTTTATTCTATGCTAGTACTGCTAATATTTAGTTTCACTACTACAAAGTGAACAGTACCAACCTTCACATGGTAATCTGTGAAATGATTACAACAAGCAGATAAGTCTATTACCTTGTAGCGTGAGCACAGCTTGACTCCATTACAAGTTAAGTTGTTTAATTTCATTACCGTCCATTGGTCCTCCAAAAATGGTGCACATCCATCAACAAGGGTGTTGAAACAGTCAGAGAGAAAATTTTAGAAGATTCTAATACATTATTGTTGATGAGTCCTGAAAAGTGCATATTTTCATACAAATTTCGAACCATTTTAAGGGCTTATTGATATTAAAGAGCTTTATTTAGTGACAAATCATGTTTTTATGCATTTATGGTCGATTGTAGTGCATTCATGCATAATTTGCTCAAAAATCACACTTTTTGCATAAATTCATGAAACCTGCCATTTTTGGAGATTTACTTTTGGAAAGTCAGCTATTTTGGGTGCATCAAGTCGGGTCCCATGCATCGTCCATTTAAATTCCTCACATAGAATTATTCTTGAATCCATTTAATTTGTGTAGGAGAAATCAAGAATGGGACGGCATTGGTGAAATTTGAGAGAGATCAAGGGTAGGACATCTTTCAAGGTGGACTCATATATCTTGGTATTTTTAGATAGTTTAAAAAGTCAACAATGGAAAGCTAGATTTGTAATTTCAAGATCAAGAAAGAAAACTTCAGATTTGGTAAGATCTAATTCTTACTAAGTTTGAAAACTCAAAAATCAAGAAAGAAATTCAAGAAAGGAAAATGTGTTAAAAGAGTTTACTAGTCAATCAAAGAAGTTTGGAAGCAAACCAAAGATGGAAGGAGAGTCAAGAAACAAGGAAAGAAATATCCCAAGATCCCTTTGGACGTCCACATGGGTTCCACACACGCCATTGCACAGCTATCATTCCATATGTGCACAATTATTTTCGAATTTTTCAGAGGCAGTAATATTAAATTGGCCATAACTCTTAATCCAACCATCGGATTGGTGCAATCTATACACTATTGGAAAGTTCTTTTCGAGTAGATATCTTTAGAACCCAAGATTGTGTCAATCGGAGCTAAAACGAGGAAGATATGACATCTGGAAGTTAGTGCTATAATTTCTACTCGGGATTTCAATTTTTGCACATGGAAAGCACCAAAGAAAAGTATCACTCACCTTGTTATTTCTTTGAAGACTTATTGGCCAAGGAAGGGACTTGCCATACAAAGAAGATTACATGCTACAAACTTGGAGCAAAGAAGGAAAGAAAGATGGCAAAAATTTATAAATTGAAGGCATAACATCTCTCTCCTCTCATGGGAAGATAGGCCAACTCTCTTTAGAATTACTACTATACCCCATCTTCTTCCTCTCTCTTTCTCTCCATTTGAGTCCTCAATGAGATTTGGCCAGAATTCACACTACACCTTGGGTTTTTCATCTAGAAGAGGCTTCTCATCCTAGTATGTAATATCATTGTTTAGTTTTTATATCTTATGTAAGACTTTGCATATTAGTAAAATTGTTTCTTATTTTTTCAATTTTTCTTTTTTGTCCTTGGGTGATTGGTGCTTGTTTTATGTTTCTTTTCTTGTTGGTGTTTGGACTGACGACCCAAAGACCCTAAGAGCATGATTCAAATTATGACCCCGCTTCGAAAATAATTTTGAAAGATGAGAATACACTTCCACACATTTAAATTCATGTTCTTCCACACATTTAAGTTTCTGTTAAAACCACACATTTACTTTTCTTGTTTTCACCACACATTTAAATTCTTGAAATTTTGTTTATTTTCTTTATTTTTATGATCAATTCAATTTTATGTTTATTTTGTGCATAGTTTATGGTTGGAACTAATTAGAATTACATGCATATTCATATTGGTGGAGTTTAGACATGTTTAAGTTGCTTGAATTGGAGTTTGAAATTGAATAAGCAAGAAAAATCAGAGGTTTGCGTCAATAATCTCAGCCAAATAATTTTTGGAAATTCGGATCCCAATATAAAGTGCACAAATCAACACATCGATGCAGGAATTTCATGACAAATTTTGTGTAAAAAGTTTGTGATTAGAAACCTGATCAAAACACATTATTTTTCGATGAAACTTGAGGAAATTAAAGTTTGATCAGCGTATTTTCAAACCCCAGAATTTCAAGCAAAAATAATTTTGGAAAGATGGTGAACCAATGGTTCAAATATGGCTGGTTGGACCCACCTGTGTGCAGAATTTCTGCACAGTTTTTTTTAGATCATGTTCATACACTTATATCTCATTCATTTTAAATCGTTTTTCACTTCCGCTTTTTTTATTTGATTCATGCATCATTGTAGTTCAAAACCCAACGATTAAACTCAGTTTTACGTTGCATTAGATTAGGAAAAATCATGCATAAAAACAGCCCTGCATACTAGTTTTTCAGGCTTAATTAGAAATTTTCAGCATCTCATGGCATACATTGCATTACTAACTTTCTAACTTAGGTTTCTTTTGTTTCTTATTTTTATTTTTGGTACTTTTTATTCTTGATGTTCTAACTTGTGTGTTCTTTTGTAGCAATTTAGTTTTTTATTTTAGGATTTTTAGATTTAGGAAGTTTTCTTTTCATTGGATTGTAATTAATTTAATTTTTGGAAAGTAGGAATGATGAATGTACTTTTCTAGATTTTAGGCTAAAATTAGATTTTATTTAGGGCAGGTACAAGTTGAGAAGGAATCTTAGTTTACATTGCTCCATATGAATCGACCTAATCTTACCAGTTATTACTGCAATTGAAGCTCTACATTTGGAGCCGCGATCAATTGTAAATGCCTGATTGATGTGATTCAATCCTACCATCAATGAAAATATAGAACTCTTATACAATAACAAATTGCTTCCATATGCCTACTAAGCTTAAAAAAAATATGAAATAGATATGTACTTGGGTCTGAAGCGGTTGATTGTGAAAGTCCTTGAGGATCCTAACCCTAGAGGGGGGGGGGGGGGGGGGGGGGGGGGGGTGAATAGGGTGAGCTACAACTATGACCAATTAAGACCAATTTTAATTTCTTAGCATAAACTAGTCACATGTGATGAATAATCAAACAATATGCGGAAGCTAAACAAAATCAATCACCACATAGCATGCACCACAACACCAATGATTATAGTGGTTCGGCCTCAATGCCTACATCCACTACCTGCTTGTGAATCCAATCACCCCACCGGATTTCCACTATGTATGCTTTTTCAAAGGCTAAGCAATAACCTATACAATGTTGTTTTTCTAGGCTCAAGAACAACCTTTACAAGATGCTTTTCAAGGCTAAGCAATAACCCTTCTATTTGCTTTTCTAAGGCTAAGCAATAACCTTACACAATGCTTTTCTTAGGCTAAGCAATAACCTTTACAAATCAATATTTCTCTAAGAAAGTGTTTACTCAACACTCTAAGAGATTACAATTTAAGCTCAAATAAATTGCCTCTAAATAGGCGGATGTGAAAATGAAAATCCTAACTCACACAAACACTCAATGAATGCAAAGATGTATGCTTATGAAGTGTGTGTGTGAAAACTTCAATCAAGTTTAAAAGTAAGCTCAATCAATTTATGCTTAATGCAATTTGAAAGTTTAAGGCACAAAAAGATATGATTGAAGTTCTATGCAAATCACTTGAACAATTACACGCTTGTGAATGATAAGAAAATCTAAAGATCACAAGTTGTATGAAAGTGTTTAAGCCTAATCAAGTGATGCATGTGCAATGTTGTTTTCAAAACTAATTAGTTTAACTAAAGTTTAAATGAATGAAAACAACAAAGGAAGTTTCAACCAAGTGAAAGAATCATGCAATGAAAGAAATCAAAGATTTATAGCTAAGCATGATTAAGAAAGTTTAAAACAAAACTTGGGTTGAAACCAAGGTGAAGAATCCAATCTTAATTAGATCAAAGATTTGGAGAAGAATGGATTCAACACATCATAGTTATCATGCACAAAATCATTTACCAATAGATTAAACAAAACATGAAAACTATGAATAATAAAGGTAGAGCTTACTTGGAGGTTTAACTCATTAATCCCAAGCTTTAGCTCTCCTAAAGACCTCCTAGCCTTTCCAACTTCATCCCCTTTCAATGGCTCCAAAATGTTCTCAAGGGTTCATGTGTTCAACCTTTAAGAAGTTGGAAATGAATGGACTTTATAGCCAAAAAACAGTCCAACGGCTAGTTGTCTCGGTCGACCTAGAAGGGGCTCGGTCGACCTAGAAGGCATAACGGGCAGATTTCTGACCGTTGGAGGAAAACAGTGTAGAAACTCAACAGTCGCCCTGCAGTGGTCTCGGTCGACCGAGACCCAGGTCTCGGTCGACCGGCGACACTGTCGGGCGAGTCCCTGGGGCCAAAAATCCAACTTTTTTCCATTTCAAAGTATTTCTTTGAGGGATCTTTGGGCCACTAAAACAAGCTTAAATAACATGTTTTAAGACATTCTAAGATGTTTAAAAACATGAAAAACACAAAGCCTAAAATGATTTGAAACTTTAAACCATAGGCTAGCTTGATTTGATAAAACTATTTTCAAATGAAAATGCATACAAAAATGATTCTTTTTGTAATGAATGTATGCAAAGCTCAAACCTAAATTCACAAGATGATTTTCCAAATATAATACACAAGGAATTAGGTTTTCAAAAGAGTTTGGTTTTCAAAACTAATGCATCCAAGTTTAAAACCAAAACATGCATAAAACAAAAGCTTTTCCAAATCTTAAAAGCTATGCATGTATAAAACTAGATTTCAAGATATTTTAAATCAATGCATGTGTGTGAATTCAAATGATGCCAATATGCAAATGCATCCATCAAATTGCAAATACAAAATTCCTAACAATCTCCCCCTTTGCAATTTGATGGCAACTTACTCATCATTGAAATAACACACTCTGTCTTTAGCTCCCCCTAAGCTGGACAATTCTTGAAATCTTCTTGGATGCTCCTTCTCTTAGCTTGGGCTCTTGGGCTCTTTTCTTCAATCTTCTTGATGCTTGGTGCTTGATCATTCTTCAAGCTTTCTTTCCATCTTCCTTTCTTTAGCCAAGCATCTTCTTTAGCTCCAAGCTTTCTTTCTTCTATTTTCTCTCCCCCTTTGTCCATGCCTCTCTCTTCCTTTGGCAAGATATGCATTCACTCCCTTCGTAGAAGATCATACACAACTCTCCTTAGGAAGCTTGGACATTCTCTTCACCCTTCTTGGGAACTTGAATTCTTTCTCCCCCTTTGATGGATAGGAGATCTTCGAGTACTTGAACTCTCGAACTCTCTCCCCCTTTGAAGAGTAGGAGATCTTTGAGTCACACTTGAACTCTCTCTCCCCCTTTGACATTAAATTGCAAAGGTACCTACACACATGAGACAAGGAAAATACCTTTAGTAGCACCTGTTAACAAATGAAATCGAAAATGAAATTCATAACAGGCTATCATGTATGGAAGTTAGCTCTAAGGGCTTAAGGGCAATCTAAGGGTGAATTTGATCACAACTAATACTTCCTATGAAGGTTTACACTCCCCCTCAATCCATTCTCTTCTTTTGTCAAACTCTTGACAAGATATAACTATTAGATTCAAGAAGTAGATGGTTTAACCAAGTGAGGGTTAACTTCAAGGTAAGGATTAGATTCATTTAACTATTAAGCACAATATGATCAAATTACCAAAAGAGAGCTAGGTCAAAAGAGAGAAGCAATCATGGATACCAATTGAAATAAACATATCAATTGAGATTAAAGGATGTGACTATAAACTCAATCACTCTAAAATGGATTTAAGAGAATATGACTAATAGGATAAAATCCAAATTAGAGCTATCCATGATATGGGGTTTACTCAAACATAGCATCAAACAATATAACTTATGAAAATCATATGCTATGAAGGTTTTGAACTCATTTCATTCAAACAATAAATATGACTATTATTGTGCAAGAATGAGTGAAATGAATTTCAAGCATGAAGCCAACCTCAAATAATAACCAACCAATATTATTAACACATAACATGGTGGTCATGAGATTTACCTATGAGAGCAAAAGAGGTGGCAATCATGAACATTATGATGCTAATGGTGTGTGACATGGAACAAATATATTACTATCAAGTTTAGTCCAATGCACACAAGGTCTATCACATACACAAGATAAGTCATCAATTGGATATGAAATCAATGGAAAGTTATACCAAATGAAACCAATTGAATATGATAACATGATTAAAAGCAAGGATGTGACAAACCCAAAATCCCATCAAGCATCATAAATGCATATTCATCACTTTTAAGGATATAATTAATGAGCATAGTGATGAACAAGGTAAATTGCAATGCAAAAGGATATTACTTGGTAATGCATGCAATTTCCAAAGTGTCAAAATCATATGAATTCAACATCTAAGATATCCATCAAACATATAGAAATACAATGAATGGATTTCAAAGATATTCATATGATCAAGAACACTACTATGAGGTTGAAACATGTATAAGGATGATATCAAGAGAGTCTACATGAATCAACATCATAACCATCCAAAAAGAAATGACTATAAGGCAAAAAGGATGGATTTGGGTTCTAGTATGGTTTCTACAAATGTAACTAAAGTCACAACCATACATGGAACCAATTGTCATTTGCAAATAAAAGAATAACTAAATAAGCAAAGATGCAAACAACATTCATTTCCATTTCTAAGATAATGAAACCAAAAGAAAAAAGGAAATGAGAATCATGGAACATGCTTGAATGATTATAACTAATGAAGTTATGGAGCATTTCCATTCAAACAATCTTCAAATCATTTTGATAAACAAAATCCAACAATGAGCATATAAAGAATGATTTTGAAGAACAACTTTCAACATTGTATTTTTAAAAGATATAACTTAAAAGAAACACATACAAGTTGATTTTTCAAAACAATGATTTTCCATATAAAAGTATAACTTATAAATCCATGGAAAAACTTGAATTGATTCAAATCATTTGATTTACAAAAAGGATCTAACTAAGACATCCATCAAATGATTTAACAACAATTGATCATGAAAAACCTAGCTATGAAAGCTTTTGAAATCACAATCAATTAATCATGTAGAAATGCAATGCAAAACATAAAACTAAATGTGTGCAACAAGCAAATCAAACATGATGAAATTATAATCAAGAGATTTTGAAAACCATGACATGTAACTAGAATGGTGCATGAAGACAAAATCAATTGATCATAAATAAGCAATGCATTTTATGAAATGTAACTAAAAGAAAACAAAATGCAAAGCAACATGACCAACAAAAAGATTTAACTATTAAAGAGTAGGTTGGTCAAGTAGGGTCAAGGCCTTAAGGTTTGACTAAGTAGATAACTTTTGGAATCCACCTAAGGTCTTGGGAGGGTTGAACTTTGAGGTCTAGTTTGGACTTCTCACCAACTATAGGAGATTTAACTTGATAAATTTTCAATTTGAACTTATCACCATGATATTTAGATTTTACTAAATTTGGCTTAGAATGGTGATTAGTCTTTTGAAGTTGGTGAGTTTGTTCCTTTGGGGATTGATTTGTTTTCTTGTTAACCTCCTCATTTCTTTTAACTTTTCCTCCCTCTTTTTGCCTTTTGAACTTTAATTTTAACTTTTCAATCTTTTTCATGAACTCTTTCATTTCTAAGGTTAAAGGAGGAAAAGAGAGAAGCTTCTTGTTGATAGACTTATTTTGATTATTAGTCCTTTTTAAATCTATCTTGGATGACTCTTTTTGACAAGATTTAACTTGTTTAGATTTCTTAGAGTCTTCCTTGGATTTTAGTGTCTTACCCTTCATAGATTTAGATTCTCCATTTTTGAGTTCAAAGATGGGTTTAGACACATGGCTTCTTTTTCTTAGTTTGCACTCAAACCTAAAATGTCCTTCAATGCCACAAAAATTACATTTGGTTTTGGGCAAAGGAGAAAGAGTGCTAGAGAATGAGGACTCACCTTTCACAAAAGTGTTGGTGAATTTAGGGTCATATGACATATTCCTATTAAATCCAATACCCGTCCTATCTCCATGAGGTTTACCCAATTTAAATAATTTTTCAAGTCTATCTTCACTTTGGGTAAACTTGCACTCATACTTTTGTTTATAGTTTTCAAGTTGAGTGACTTTGGTTATAAGGATTGAATTTTCATTTTTAACTTTAGAAAGTTCATATTCAATTTCCTTATTTTTGCTTAGCTCTTCATTGGCAAGTTTTAATTCATGTTTAAGTTCATTAACAACATTAGATCCAAGTTCTTGTGTTTTTAACTTACTTTTAATCAACTTGGTTTCTAAATGGTCAATGTCTTCATCTTGTCTTTTAATTGTATCTCTTAGGTTCAAATTTTCATTTTTAAGCTCATCACAATTTATCTTAATCTCATTTAATTCATCTTGAGCATTAGATAAATTTTCCTTAGAGATAGTCAATTTAGATTCAAGATTGTTAAAGTCTTTATCTTGCCTTTTTATTTGATCTCTTAGAATTAAATTTTCCTTATTGACATTATCATAATCCATCTTTAATTCTCTTAGTTCATCTTGAATGTTAGATAGATTATTCATAGAAATCATGAACTTAGACTCTAAACAATTTATGACTTCTTCTTTCTCTCTAAGTTCATCTTTTGAAGAGACTAATTCTTTGGTTAGATTCATAGATTCTTCTCTTAAACTTTTGTTTCTTTTATCAAGCTTTGAAGATAATGTATATAATTCATTATAGGCTTGTTGAAGATCATCTTCATCATACTCATTTTCTTCCTCTTTTGAGTCAAATTGATATTCATTTAAATGAGGGTTTGAATCTCTAATAGAAGGAAGAGTGAGAGGTCTAGAAGAATCTACAAAGTCTAGCCTAGTGGAGTCCATTCTAATGATTTTCAAATAAGCACAACTCTAGGGTTTTAACTCTAGGTTTTTACACCTAATCAAGAGTTCCAAACACTTGATCCTATAAGATAGAGCACTTGGCTCTGATACCAATTGAAAGTCCTTGAGGATCCTAACCCTAGAGGGGGGGGGGGGGGGGGGGTGAATAGGGTGAGCTACAACTATGACCAATTAAGACCAATTTTAATTTCTTAGCATAAACTAGTCACATGTGATGAATAATCAAACAATATGCGGAAGCTAAACAAAATCAATCACCACATAGCATGCACCACAACACCAATGATTATAGTGGTTCGGCCTCAATGCCTACATCCACTACCGGCTTGTGAATCCAATCACCCCACCGGATTTCCACTATGTATGCTTTTTCAAAGGCTAAGCAATAACCTATACAATGTTGTTTTTCTAGGCTCAACAACAACCTTTACAAGATGCTTTTCAAGGCTAAGCAATAACCCTTCTATTTGCTTTTCTAAGGCTAAGCAATAACCTTACACAATGCTTTTCTTAGGCTAAGCAATAACCTTTACAAATCAATATTTCTCTAAGAAAGTGTTTACTCAACACTCTAAGAGATTACAATTTAAGCTCAAATAAATTGCCTCTAAATAGGCGGATGTGAAAATGAAAATCCTAACTCACACAAACACTCAATGAATGCAAAGATGTATGCTTATGAAGTGTGTGTGTGAAAACTTCAATCAAGTTTAAAAGTAAGCTCAATCAATTTATGCTTAATGCAATTTGAAAGTTTAAGGCACAAAAAGATATGATTGAAGTTCTATGTAAATCACTTGAACAATTACACACTTGTGAATGATAAGAAAATCTAAAGATCACAAGTTGTATGAAAGTGTTTAAGCCTAATCAAGTGATGCATGTGCAATGTTGTTTTCAAAACTAATTAGTTTAACTAAAGTTTAAATGAATGAAAACAACAAAGGAAGTTTCAACCAAGTGAAAGAATCATGCAATGAAAGAAATCAAAGATTTATAGCTAAGCATGATTAAGAAAGTTTAAAACAAAACTTGGGTTGAAACCAAGGTGAAGAATCCAATCTTAATTAGATCAAAGATTTGGAGAAGAATGGATTCAACACATCATAGTTATCATACACAAAATCATTTACCAATAGATTAAACAAAACATGAAAACTATGAATAAAAAAGGTAGAGCTTACTTGGAGGTTTAACTCATTAATCCCAAGCTTTAGCTCTCCTAAAGACCTCCTAGCCTTTCCAACTTCATCCCCTTTCAATGGCTCCAAAATGCTCTCAAGGGTTCTTGTGTTCAACCTTTAAGAAGTTGGAAATGAATGGACTTTATAGCCAAAAAACAGTCCAACGGCTAGTTGTCTCGGTCGACCTAGAAGGGGCTCGGTCGACCTAGAAGGCATAACGGGCAGATTTCTAACCGTTGGAGGAAAACAGTGTAGAAACTCAACAGTCGCCCTGCAGTGGTCTCGGTCGACCGGCGACACTGCCGGGCGAGTCCCTGGGGCCAAAAATCCAACTTTTTTCCATTTCAAAGTATTTCTTTGAGGGATCTTTGGGCCACTAAAACAAGCTTAAATAACATGTTTTAAGACATTCTAAGATGTTTAAAAACATGAAAAACACAAAGCCTAAAATGATTTGAAACTTTAAACCATAGGCTAGCTTGATTTGATAAAACTCTTTTCAAATGAAAATGCATACAAAAATGATTCTTTTTGTAATGAATGTATGCAAAGCTCAAACCTAAATTCACAAGATGATTTTCCAAATATAATACACAAGGAATTAGGTTTTCAAAAGAGTTTGGGTTTCAAAACTAATGCATCCAAGTTTAAAACCAAAACATGCATAAAACAAAAGCTTTTCCAAATCTTAAAAGCTATGCATGTATAAAACTAGATTTCAAGATATTTTAAATCAATGCATGTGTGTGAATTCAAATGATGCCAATATGCAAATGCATCCATCAAATTGCAAATACAAAATTCCTAACAGATTGGTACTGGCACTTCAAGAATATTATTTAATGCATTCAGTGATCCCTACAAAAGTTAAATTTGCATAATTCTATTCACTGTAACGGTTAAATTTGCATAATTCTATTCATAGTAATGGAGACTATCTCATGAGCAAAATGGACCTCATCAGAGAACATGAACTAACCTGGGATAATAAGAAGAAAGGATATCCATCAGAGAACGTGGTTTTGTATCCCTGAGCATACTTGGGATCCACAATCCTTGTTTCAGATGCTGCAACAGAAAAAAAAAATTACCAAGACTATAGAGTGACTATGGATGGATTGTGACACAAAAACATGAGAAGAAAAACTCAATAGATGGTATTAATTGTTGAAAAGTGTTTATCATAACTAATCACTTAAGTCCAGTTGGTCAGGACTAAGTCAGGATGGTGTTTGAGAATTCATTTGGCCTGTTAAAATCAACTGAATATCTTCCAGGATTTGATGAAATGCATTGTTGTTCTTTATTTCTTTTTGACTTATTGGAGAAAAATGAACTTAAATAAGAACATGCCTGAGAATGTTTCGGTTAAAACCCGAGAAATGGCATTTCAAGAACAGGCACAAATACTGCAGTGGATGGACCTATTTCAGACCCCCGTTATCTAAGAGAATCCAATGACTATGACCTAATATTGTATAAAGAGCAATTTCTCAAGGAAATCATGCCTTGCGAAAAGATAGAACCTTCAGAAACTTTTAGGGAACGTTAGTGTTTAGGCAACTTCCATGGAAAGATGAAATGGCCACATCAGCAAATTCTATGGTTTTTAAATACCTCGGAAAAGGTTTTCTAAGGAAGTTAGAAATTCATGTTTGGTGCAAAACATTTTTCATTGATGAATTGGTGTTTGATGTTGTTTGGTGTAGCTGCGGATTTCTTTAGTGAAAACTATTGGGTGGGTAGGTCGGTATGTGTGTGGGGGTGGGTGGGGCTGGGAGTGAGGAAACGGGGGGTCAATTTTCTATGGAAATGGACTTCTCATAACCAAACAACCCCCCCGCCCCCCATATTGGGTGGGTAGGTCGGTATGTGTGTGGGGGTAGGTGGGGGTGAGAGTGAGGAAATAGAGGGTCAATTTTCTATGGAAATGGACTTCTCATAACCAAACAAACCACCCACCCCCCCCCCACCCCCCCAACCAAAAAAAAAAAAAAAAGAAGTCTATTTCCAAGAATAGAAAGGAAAAGGCTGACGTGGCGAAAAAGTAGTTCCTCATAAAACTGTCACGCCAAACACATGAAAAATGAGTTTTTTCCAAAAAAACCACCTCATTTTCTGTGGAGAAAACTATCAACTGCCTAAAAGAATTGGTTTAGTGGGTTCAAGATTGAAGGATATTAGATAGATCTATGGTGTGGACTATCTGCACCAGTCACAAATGGGTGGCAAATGAGAAAGGAATACCACGACAAAGCATCAAACTGACATGATTATCTTGTAGAATTTATGACCATTACTATAAGTGCCTAAAAATTACGGACTTGGTTGATAGAGGGTTAAACTCTTAATATGATGATCTGGAGAAGATGAGGGAAAAGGATCAAGCCTCCGACGACCTGAAAGAGGAAGACAAAGGTCAGAGCCCCTGGCTAATGGCAGCCGAAGGCACTCCGATGCTTAAGTTAGTATGTTAACGGAGGGGAGAACGATGAAGATGAAGTATATGAGGGAGATATATCTTGTGTACCTCTGTGGTTCTCCGTCATGCACTATATATAGACGTGGGAGTCATCATTGGACTATTCCTATGAGGGGACAGAAGTCCTATCAGAGTGTACTCTTATCTACTGAGTGGTGGTAGGTGAAAAGGGGATGTCCCATCGGAACACCACCCTATGCCTATGACCCTGAGATAAGGCGTGCCCCTTATCTAGATCCGGCGCCCATTCTGTTTTGTCAGTTCGCCGATCTCGTCACGGCAGTGCATTTATGGCTGTATTTATGGCTGAATGACAGGAGGCCGAGATCAGGCTTGAGGCTGAGACCAAGGTGGACGCTTATGAACATGGCCACCGAACCGGTCCCCATGCGCGCCCGAGATGGGGCTACAATTGAGCTTGCAAAACACCGAAACTAAGGATACCCCGAGCTCGAGGCGTGGTCCCACCCGAGCCTGTGATTACGGAATGCCCCCACACAATTGCCCCTAGCTCTCGACCTCTTGGTTCTCCCCAAGGTCGGGAGCTAGTGATTCGGACGGATGGGCTAGCCCGGTCTCATCGTATCTTGCTTTTGAGATTCTCATAATGCCGCCTCTTCGTTTGCCCTAGGCAATACATAGGGCATTATAATTGCTCCACTATGGTAGGCATGTGGGGCGCCGTCCCATATGCCCGAGGTGATAAATGTCGTACCAGAGGCATGGCGAGAGACGAACCGTCGCTGCCACGTGGAGTCCTCCGTCTGGCCGTTCGCCGGGATCGAAGCGACGCGTGGCGAGTTCGAAGAGACGCTTCGGGTGCGCGAGAATTAAGGTGGGCATCCTTCTATAAAATCGGGGTGCCCCACTCCTTTTTTCCCTTACCCTAGCTCTTGCCTGAAGGAGATCTTGCTGAAGAAGAACATCTTGCTGCAACCCTGCCCAAGTCAGAGGACCACCGAACTCGGAGACTCTTCTTCCTCTGCTTCCTATTCATTGCCTTCTCGTCTTCTGCAATCCTCCACGCCTTTTATGTGAGTTCCACTTCCTGTCTCTGCTACTTCTTTGTGCCTCTTCTTCTCTTTGTCTTCGTAGGGTTCTAGTCCCTTAGGGTTTTTCCATTTTTCGCTCCTTTTCATTTGCTTTCCGCCCTCCTAGTTTTTAAGAACATGGGGATATATAGCCACTGGTTAGAGGGTCCGGCAGCCCTGGAAGCTTTTAGGGCGTCGCACAAGATCCCGACTGATGTCCTGGTGAAGCCTGATGACCTCGGGGGCCTCACTGACGGCCTCAGTCGGTACAAGGACTGGATGCCTTTCCCCCTGTTGTTGGTGTGCGAAGGGGGAGTCAGGTTTCCCATTCACCCACTTCTCCGGTCTTGCCTCAGTGCATGGCGGATCTGCCCTTTCCAGTTGATGCCGAACGGCTTTAAGATCATCATGGGCGTGGCGACGCTGAATTGGATACTCGACATCGGCTTCGGCGTGCATGATATAGAGGATGTTTATGACATCTGTAAGGCCGCGGGGGGAGAGGACTCCTATTATCTCCGAGTGAAGGCCAAGCGTCGGCCCCTGGTGAACGCCCTAAAAGACTTGAGCAAATATGCCGGAGACGATCGGATACTGGTCTCGGAAAACTGGGAGTTCCGGGGGACCGAGACCGAAGAGGAGCGGAGAATCCAGGTTCCACGGAGACCTGGAACCCCTCCCAGTAAACACCTGTCCTCCTAGGTTTATTCGTGTTGTTTCTGCTCGTCGTTATGCCGGGCTGACGTCCTTGTCGTTCTCTGCGCAGGTATCCAGCGAAGGAGGAGGGAGGCCAGCTTTGACAAGTGGAAAAGAAACGACGCGTGGTTAGAGAGGATTTATCGCTACCACGGTCACCACGACCAAGCTGCCTTCTCTCTGCTTGGGTACAAGCCGCGGTACCAGTCTTACACCAGGAAGACTGCCGAGGTCCCCCCTGAGCCAATAGGGGAGATCGTACTTGCGCTTGCCGAGACTAACGGCCAAGCCACAGAGTCCCAAGGCCCGATTATTATCATAGACACCCCCCCCTCCCAAGATCAAGAAGAGGAGGAGATGGACGGACATCGCCCTTCCTTGAAGAATCTGGGGGCTATGATCTTCGGGGGTCGAGCTCTCCCCCTCCCCCCCCCCGCCAAGCGTGCCCCTATCGGGTCGGGTACCGCCTCGGGCTCTGCAGCTAGTGCTTCCTCCGTCTCGTCGGGGACAGCATCGAGAGCAACTAGGGCCGCCTCAGCCAAAGCCAAGCGGGGGAGGTCGGTGGAGCCCTCCAAGGACATCCAGCTACCCAAGGAGCCCCGTTCGCTTAAGGACAGCAGGCCGCGGGTGGTGGAGGCCGAGAAGGAGGCTCCGCCTCCTCCGCCGCCAAAGGAGACCCGGCCTCGGACCGCGGAGGCTGAGAAGGAGGGCGAGGGGCCCCCTCCCGAGAAGAGGCCTCGCGTGGGGGGCGAGGAGGAGAGGCCTCAGGAAGCGGCCTCGTAGGCCCGGCCTCATAAGCCAGCGCCCTGGAGGCCCAACTTTGACCTCAACCCCAACCAGCCCATGACCATGGAGGATCGGCTGGGCAACTGGGAGTCGGTCATGGCCTTTGCCCGGGGATGTGCCCTCCCCGTGGACATGGATAGGCACAAAAAAGCCGGGACGATGAGCCTGCTCCATCAAACGATGAGGGCGTCACTTGAGGTGATTTCCCTCCTTCTGCTTTTGAATTTCTACCTCTCGGTTGCCTGGTTTGATTCCCTCACTATTTTTATCCTTTTGCAGAATGTTCAGAGGCTTCAAGTAATAATGGAGAGGCGGGTGGAAACAGCTGCCCAGGTCGTCGAGGTGGAGAAAGAGAAAAAGAAAATAGGGGCTGCTCTGGAGGCGAGCGCGGCGGAAATAAAAAGGTCGGAGGAGAGGCTAACCCAATACGCAACAGAACAATAGACGACGAAGACCGAGATCATCAAGTTACGGGGCGAGAATAAAAACTTAAAGGGCAAGCCAACTGGTGGCCGAGCTCGCCAAGATGCAAATTGAATTGGTTGAGAAGAAAGCCGAGCTCGAGGCCTCCCGGAAGGAGCGGGCCGACGTTGAGTCCACCCTGCGAGCCCAAGTCGCAAAAGCTTACCAAGATGGGGTGGACTGGGCATCGGAGGAGTATGTGGCTCAAATCACAGATTTGAATCCGGTGCTGTTTGAGATGGGGTGCAGGGAGGCCCTTCGTAAGCATCGGGTTTCTGAGGATGACCTCATATTTGCGAACCTTCCTCAGTTCCAACCTGCAGTACCGAGCTCAGGGTCAGAGCCTGGCTCCAACCCTCCTGAGGCCCCTACCGAAGTCCCAGGTGTACCTCCTCCGCCTCCGACCCCCGCCGAGGTCAAAACGGCCCAGGCTCCCCTTACGGCTCCTCCATCTGATGCTCCTGCCCCGTTAGTTCCTCCAGAGCCGAAGGATAAAGGAGCGGCGCTTGAGAAGTAGAATCTATTTTCACTCCTCCTTTTGATGTGTATTCTTTTCTTTCTCTTTCTGATGAAGAGGTTTTGTAATCATTCTTCTTATTAATAAAAGATGAATTTCTTTCGATTCCCCAACTGTTCTCTTCGTTTCTTTCTTCTTGTGATGGTGTGTGGACGTCCTGATGTTAAAAGTATGACCAAAACTTGCTAGTGGTTGAGGTCGGCAAAGAAACCGGGCTCAACGCTGGGTGAAAACGAGCCCCATTCGTTCCTAGCCTTCCTGAACAACCCAAGTCGGTGAACATTTGGCCCTGAGGCCGTGTACCCGAAAGGATTGCCTTTAGACTTAAGAGAACCTGTAGTTAGTCTGGACCCGAAGGTAGGCCGAGCTCCAAGACTTTCAGAGTGAATCTTGAATCTTGAGGTATTTGATTGCTCTGGCCCCGAAGGGGATGGCCTCGTCAAGGCCGCCGTAAGGCGTGAAACCCTAGTCCTGTGGCCGACTTCGAGCGGAAGCTGGTCTGCTGACCGAGTTCAAGGAGGCTGGCGCGAGGGCTGGAGCCTTGGGGAGCTGGTCCTTTGATCGAGCTCAAAGAGGCTGGCACGAGGGCCAGAGCCTTGGGGAGCTGGTCCTCTGATCGAGTTCAAAGAGGCTGGCGCGAGGGCCGGAGCCTTGGGGAGCTGGTCCTCTGACCGGGCTCAAAGAGGCTGGCGCGAGGGCCGGAGCCTTGGGGAGCTGGTCCTCTGACCGGGCTCAAAGAGGCTGGCGCGAGGGCCGGAGCCTTGCTCATAACTTGAAAGACATAAGGCAGATTTCTCCCAAAAGATCCTTCTTTATTGATTTATCATTTTCAGTACAACTAGAAGTAATACTTTTTGAGGTGCGTAGCGTTCCATGGTCGTGGCAACTCCCTACCGTCCATCCCCTTAAGTCTGTAGGCCGACCTCCCGGAGGCCGAGACCACCTTGAAAGGGCCGAAACAGTTTGGTGCGAGTTTGCCTTCGTTAGGATCTTTATCTGTCGGAAGTGCTCTTTTTAAGACTAGTTCTCCAACTGAGAATCTTCTTTCCTTGACCCTTTGATTGTATCCTCTGAATAGCTGCTGTTGATAAGAGACCAGACGCACGGATGCCGCTTCCCTTCGTTCCTCACTCAGGTCGAGCTCTCTGGCGAGGTTCAGCTCATTCTGCCCTTGATCGAAGAGATTCGTCCTCAAGGTCGGGAGGCCGACCTCGAGAGGGATTACAGCTTCCATCCCGTAGGCCAACGAAAAAGGGGTTGCCGAAGTGGATCGCCTAGGGGTGGTCCTGTATGCCCAAAGGACACTTGGCAATTCTTCCACCCACCTACCTTTAGCCTTATCGAGTCTCTTCTTGCGTCCGTCCAGGACTACTTTGTTTGAGATCTCTGCTTGCCCATTGCTCTGTGGGTAGGCCGGAGTCGCATAGAGGTTCCTAATACCGAGCTCCTGGCAGAAGTTTTTGAAGAATTTTGAATCGAATTGGGTCCCGTTGTCCAAGACCAGAGCCCTGGGGATCCCGAACCTTGTGACGATGTTCTTCCACATAAAATTCTTCGTGTCATGCTCGGTGATGGAGGACAAGGCCTCTACCTCTATCCATTTCGTGAAGTAATCAGTGCCCACCATCAACCACCTTTTGTTTCATGGAGTGCGGTGAAGAGGACCCACGATGTCCAGCCCCCACTGGGCGAAGGGCCATGGACTAGAGAGGGACTCAGGTCCCGAGCTGGCTGATGCAGGGAGTGAGAGAACTTCTGGCATTTTTCACACTTTCTGGCGTAGAGCTGGGCATCTTTCTGCATGTAGGGCCACCAATAGCCCTGACTAATAGCTCTGTACGCCAGTGATCTTCCTCCAATGTGGCTTCCACAGATTACTCTGTGAATTTCAAGGAGGAAGTCTTCCACCTTGCTTGGATGGACGCATTGGAGATATGGCCCTGTGTAGGACTTTCTGTAGAGTTTTTCATCCGGGGATAGCCAAAAGTGAGCCGCTTTCATCCTGACTTTGTGAGCTTCATTCTTGTCTTTGGGGAGCTTATCTTCTTTTAAGAACGTTATGATCGGATCGATCCAGCTTGGGCCGAGATCGGTGCATAAGACTTGCCGAACTGGAAGGAGCTCTATGCTTGGTTTTTCCAATGTCTCCACGTCGACCGTTCTTCTTTTCCCTGCTTCTACGGCAGAGGCCAAGTTGGCTAGGGCGTCTGCATGACAGTTGGATTCCCTGCCAATTTGCCTGACTACAGGTTTTTCGAACTGGGAGAGGAGCTGTTTTGCGTGGGCTAGGTAGGCCGCCATCCTTTCGTCTCGGGCTTGATAATCTCAGCTTAGCTGGTTTATCACTAGTTGGGAGTCGCTGAAGACCACCAACCGACGTGCCCCCAGTATTCTTGCACTTCCAAGACCCGCAATCAGCGCTTCGTGTTCTGCTTCATTGTTTGATGCTTTGAAGTCGAGGGTCAGTGCTTGTTCTATGACTAGTCCTTCTGGGGATTGGAGGACTACTCCGGCCCCGACCCTTCTGGATGTCGAAGATCCGTCGACGAAAACTTTCTAGGCTGTCTCAAGGAATTTTTCCAGTATTGGTCTTCTTCGGCCTTGGTTTCAGCTTCATCATTGCCCTTAGGGTCCCCCAGTTCGGAATCGAGCGAGGTCGGTGCCGAACTAGGAGAGGTGAATTCGACGATGAAATATGCTAGGACCTGAGCTTTGATCGCCGTTCTGGGCTGATATCGGATATCGAATTGCCCTAGTTCGACGGCCCACTTGGAGATTAGGCCAGAGAAGTTTGCCTTCTGAAAAAGGGGTCTGAGGGGGTACTTTGTGACAACCACCACCGTGTATGTTTGGAAGTAGTGGGAGAGCTTGCGAGAGGCGCTGACGAGTGCCAGTGCTAGCTTCTCAAGTGGCAGGTACCTGGTCTCAGCATCCAGCAGTATCTTGCTTGTGTAGTAAATGGGGTGCTGCTGCTTGTCGTTCTCTCGAACCAACATCGAGCTCACTACATGGTCCGAGACTGCTAAGTATAGAAGATAGCCTTGGGACGGAGTGGACAATAGCGGTGGTGAAGAGAGGTACTCCTTGAGTTTTTTCAGTGTCGAATCACTTTCGGGGGTCCATTGAAACTTGGAATCCTTCTTCAGGAGTCGAAAGAAAGGATGACACTTGTCCGAAGCTTGACTGATGAAGCGATTTAGTGCAGCAGCCATCCCCGTGAGTCTTTGGACTTGTTTGGCCGAGGTCGGGCTTTGGATAGGCTGGATAATTGTAATCTGTTCCGGATTAGCTTCAATGCCTCTCCAGGTCACCAGGCTTCCTAAGAACTTGCCGGAGCCGACGCCAAATGCACACTTGGAGCCGTTCAGTTTGAGCTGAAATTTTTTGAGGGTGACAAACGTCTGGCGCAAGTCTGCCAGATGATCCAGCGACACCCTGGACTTGACTACCATGTCATCGATGTATACTTCCATGGTTTTTCCGAGCTGGTTCTGAAACATCTTCGTGACCAGCCTCTTATAGCAGTAGATGCCCCGAGGGGTTATAAACGCAGTCTTTTCCTCATCAGGCCCGTGCAGTGGGATCTGGTGGTAGCCTCGGTAGGCATCTAGGAAGCTCATTCGGTCATATCCTGAGGTGGCGTCGATCAGCTGGTCGATCTTTGGGAGGGGAAAACTGTCCTTGGGACAGGCTTTGTTAAGGTCTGTTAAGTCTACGCAGACCCTCCACTTGCCATTCTTCTTCTTGACCACCACTGTGTTGGCCAACCACTTCGGGTAGTGCACCTCACGGATTGCTCCGGCCTCAAGGAGCTTGTCTACTTCTTCCAGCACTGCCTCTGTTTGTGGGACCCCTGTCCTGCGGGCTTTTTGTACCACGGGCTTGTGTCCGGGATCAACATTCAGCTTGTGGCACATGACCTCGAGGTCGATCCCGGGCATCTCATATGGAGTCCAGGCGAAGACATCCTTGTTCAGAAGTAGGAAGTCTAGCAGTTCGGCCCTCTCATTGTCGGGGAGCTGGCTACCCAGCAGGAAATACCGCTCGGGGTCTTCGGGATCGATTCTGATCTTGGTGAGTTCTTCTATGCTCTTGTGCCCTGCTGTCCTCCCGACATCCCCGAGTTCAGCTTCTAGTTCGGCCATATGCACTTGCTTCGGTTCCGTCTCCCCAGGCACTACGGCTGTGAGGCATTCTCTGGCCATCTGCTGATTTCCCCATACGGTCACTACTTCGACCACCCCACCAGGCTTTTCTAGTGTAAACTTGAGCTTTTGATGAAAGGAGGATGGCACTGCTTCCATGGCATGCAGCCAAGCACGCCCCAGTATGACATTATAAGGAGATGGCGCGTCTATGACCAAAAATTCGGCCATCCTCGTGCTGCCTCCTATCTGGATTTCGAGCGAAATCCTTCCCTTGGGGTACACTGGCTCGGCGCTGAATCCCATCAAAGGGACGCGGGCCTCCTGCAGATCGGACTCGGTCAATCCGAGTTGCTTGAAGTAGCTGAAGTAGATGATCTCGGAGGAGCTCCCCGGATCTATAAGGACGCGCTTTGTGGTGTAATTGTTGAGCCGTAGGGTGAGGATGAGGGCGTCATTATGGGGGAGCTGGACTCCTTTCAGGTCCTCGTCCGAGAACCAGATCTTTGGTTTCTCCTTTTTAGCTCGCTTTGGTGCACTTTCTAACTCAGCCGACATTACTTGTTTGCCATTAGCGGCCTTCCTGGCTTTTGACCGAGCTCGGGAACTTCCCTCACCTGGAGATGGAGCCAGGTGGATGACGTTGATGATCCCTGCTAGTTAGCCGCTGTCCTGGTCATCAACGGGTGGGGCGTGTTGCTGCTGGGCTCGGTTGACCCTTTCCCCCTCCTTGATGTACTCCCGAAGGTGCCCTTCCTTGACGAGCCTCTCAAGGTGGGATTTTAGAGCCATGCAATCTTCGGTCATGTGCCCATGCTGCTTGTGATAAGAGCAGTTCTTACTTTGGTCTCGGGTGGATGGATCACCTTTCATTGGCTACGGCCATTGGAAGTAAGGTTCTGCCCTGATTTTGTTCAGGATTCTGTAAATAGGTTCCTTAAAGCCAACATTGACGGCTCTGTAAGGATCGCCGGCAGGCCTGGGAGGCTGGAACTTAGGTTTCTTGCCGCTACCCGAGGCGATTGAGAAAGAGCTGGTAGATCTCTTCTTATCCGACCTCGGTCTGGAGAACGTCCCTTCTGCCTTGGGGGTTCGATCCTTCTGCGGGAGTGCAAACCGCTCCTTGCCATGGGCTTCGTCCTCTTCCTGCTTAATGTACTGATTCACCCTTGCCATCAATGCGTTCATCGTGGTCGCCGGGGTCCGAACCAAATCCTTACGGAGTTCTTTCCCTGGGAGTAAGCCTTCCCGAAAACACATGACGGCAACGTCATCGTTGGCGTCGGTGATCTGGCCGTATATCGTCCAGAATCTCTTGGCGAATGCAGTGATACTCTCACCGTCCTTCATCCGGATGGCCATGAGGTTGCCACCCGTCTTCGGGATGACCGATCCGGAAGGGATCGCACAGAACCATCGGAGGGGGAGGTCGCCTAGGCTTGAGGAGAAGACTTTGCAATTCAGGTGGCCGACATCCCCTCAGACCGACATCCGCTGGGTGAAGTGCCGCAGGTGTGCTTCTGGGTCCGAGGTCCCGTCGTAAGGGACGAACCTCGGTACGCTGAACCTCTCGGGGAGAGTGAAGTCTTTTATCTCCTGTGAGAACGGGGATATGCCCTGATCTCCCTCTTCGCGGTCTTCAATTTGATCTCGGGTAAAACCGATCTCCTCCAGTCGGGCCTGGACCTCCTGTTTGACGTAGTGGTCCAGGAGCTCCTTCAAGCCCGTAGTGTTCTTCGGCCTTGGGGACCTTGACTCGCGACGCGATCCCCCGAGGTCGCTAAGGATGTGGCTGCTGCTCGAGCCTTCTTCTTCGCAGCGGTCCCTCCTTCTATCATTGAGGACCTGTCTCAGGTCTCGGTTGCCTGGATGGTTCGGCTGTCGCCTGGGAGGCCGAACCCGAGACCTCTTTTCGTTCGCCTTTAGTTGCTCCTGGAGACGACGAATCAACTCTTCTTTTTCTTGGAGGACCTGATTCTGGGCGTCCAGCTCTTCAAGCAGGGGATCGTCATCCCTTGCTCTGTGAACCTGGTGAAAGGACTGGCCGTCGTCACGAGCGTGATGATGGGAGTGATGGGATTTTGCCCTGACAGGGGTCTTGCCTCGTCGTCGAGGATGTGACGAGGATCTGTTCTGCTGCAGGCCCCCGGGTGGCCATTACCTGAGGGGCGAGGCGCCTCCTGACGGTCGTCACGATGGGGGGAGGGGGGGGGGGGTGCAGTCAGAGGTCGGAACGAGGAGTCTGACTGGACAATACCTTCCACGTACGAGGGACCGAACTTTCCTCCGGATTTTCTCTGGCGGGGAATCCCCGACACCCCCTGCGGGACGAGGGGAACTCCCGTTGGTCCCGGGGGGGGGGGGGGGGGGGGGAAGGAGAGTAGAGCGAGCGCCAGTGGGCGGCTCTGGAGGTACTGATTGAGGCTGTGAAAATGGTGGAAATGGGGGTTGTTCCTTTGGAGGGAAGGACGAAGCTCTTCGACACTTTTGGAGAAATCTAATCAGATTAAAATAAATAGCCGTATCTTTTATTGTCCCTTGGTAAATTTCACTTTAATAGGAATTGGTCATCAGATGGTGGGACCAACTCATTTTGAAGTGAAATTTCGCAAGGGGCCATAAAAGATAAGACCATTTAATTTGATTGGTTTGGATTTTTCATAACGGGGCCTCATGGAGGTGTTTAGAAGTTCAGGCAGACCCTTTTTCAAGGGGCAGTTTGTAGCATATATTAAGAATCATCATGTTCTAGTTCATATTTAGAAATTTAATTATAAATGGGTGGTGTGATTTGTTTTTCATTCAATCAAGTGAATGGTTCATATGATCTTTGAAAGATTGGGACCTATTTGTTTCATGTAATTAAATTCCTATGATTGTATTTCTATAAGAGGTTAAAAATGAAGAATCAAAGGTGAATATCCAAAATGACCACCAAATAACCTCCCTATTAATGGAGACCGAATAAGGGAAGACGACAAATGAATACCCATCCATCACACTAGTAATTCAAATCCTACGGAAGTCAAGGTGCCATCTACATTATTGTGTAGAAGTGGGACACATGACCCAGGCCTTTCTAGCTCATCCAGACAAAGCCCACTCACTCATTAGTCAAAGGGAATATATTTTCCAACGTGGGTCTTAGCTAGATTGTGTATGTTTGCTAAATATAAAGATTCTAATGAACTAATCATAGATAGATGATTCGTTGTAATTTATCTAATTACTTAATTGTAGCCAACTGTTTTGGCAATAACAAACACTATATATACATGGTCGAATCCTAAAGAAAGGTAGACCTTCACTGCAAAGTTTTCTCCTTCTCTTGCTCTCATCTTTCTCTTTCATTCTTTCTCACTTCATTACATGGTATCAGAGCCCTGATACAATCAGTAATAAAAAAATCCTGCTACAGTGAAGTTTCTCTTGACCACAACCTTATCAACTGGATTTGGGAGAAGTGGGCATCGACTGTCATAGAGCTATCATCTGGATCTGCAAAAATCGATTCTCCATTGATCAATTCAAGAGTTATTGCTCTCTGAAGCACTCATCTATCCTTGTTTGGATAGATTCTGGATTTTCTCTATCAGTCCATTGAAAAAGAACAGTGGTCGTTTTTCAAAACTAAGATAAACCAATTTTCCAAATTTCAGAAAATTTTTCTAAAAACGCAAGATTTTTTGCCAAAACTCAGTTAAATTTATTTCAAAAAATGAAAATAAATTTGAAAAGACGCAAATAAATTTCAAAAGACACAAATAAAACTAAAAAAATAAGTAAATTTAAAAAAACGCAAATAAATTTGCCAAAAAACTTAGATAGATTTTCCAAAAACTCAGATAAATTAAAAAAAAAAACCTCAAACAAATTTGCCAAAAACATAGAAAGATTTATTCAAAAACTTAGTTAAAGTTTCCAAAATAGAGATAAATTTTTTAGAAACTCATATAAATTTGCAAAAAACTCAAATAGATTTGTCAAAAACTCAAATAAATTTTTCAAAAACTCAATTAAATTTATGAAAAACTCAAATAAATTTGCCAAAAACTTGAATAGATTAAAAAAAAAAACTTTGATAAATTTGAAAAAAGCTAAGATAAATTTGACAAAAACTAAGATAAACCCCCAGCGCGTTAACCAAATCATCTATCTTGCGCCGAAACAGCATTTTGTCTGAACAATGGTCGTTTCCGGTCGGCAACGCTTCCAGAAAGTTCAGCTCTAACAAAACTCCCATAAATGGTTGATTGCTGTCATAGCTCTCCGTGCTAACGTGCGTCGAGGTACAAAAGCATCGAACTCGGTAGAGGGGAAATCCTATCCCCATTGCCACGGACCAGAAAGCCCAAGCACCCCGACAAAATCAAGCGCATGCGTTTAGGTCCATCGGTTAACATGCGCGGATAGAGATTGAGAGAGAGATTCTTACCTGCAAGTCTCGGCGACCTTGGGGTCTGTCTCACCAAGAGCCTCCATCTGGATCTTAAGCCCATCTTCATAGCAACCAATCGACCGATCCAAATGCCTTAGCATCGACGATCCTCAGCCACTCTTTCCTCTGAAATGACCGACTGTGCCTCCTCATCAGTCATCTCATCATTTGAGGCTACATCCTCCTCTGACTCCTCTATCCGATCCGGAAGTGGATCTCGTCGTGCCTTGAGTCTCTGCTTTGATGCTGTTGGCTGATGACGATCTAAGGTGGATGAGCCTGCAACACCTCTCCGACCTTGCGAGGTGATAGACTGCTAACAATGCCTCCGCAGCCTGACGTTGAAGAACTACGACGACGAACTCGTTTTGGCGGCATGTCCTCTAATTTGTTTCAATACATGAAATATATACATCATTCGGATAGGCAATAAGTAAACAAACTCATTGATTACAAATTTAACTATGCTCGGCTACACATGATAGTGCACATAATTGCACGGAAACTCAGGGAAGTGCATATCTGAAATTGCATGGATTTCATTAGCCGTTCATATTTGCAACTACACGGTTTTCATTAGCCGTGCATAACTGAAACTACACGATTTTCATTAGCCGTGCATGTCACATATGCATGGATGTGAAACGCCGTGCATATGCAATTTGCACGGTTTTCATATCCCGTGCAAAAAATTATTGCACGTCTACGAGTCGCCGTGCATAATGCGAACAATTTTTTTTTTTTTGGGTTTCACTCTATTCATGATTTCCCTTCTCCTCTCTCCCATCCCTTCCATTAAATGGTGTTTCGCTCCCAATTGCAACCCACACTCCATTCCATTTGTATAGATTACATTCTTTCATAGAAAAATATTTATTTAGTTGGAAAAATTAACAAAGAGGAAGAACACATTGGAAGAACTTGAAGGTAATGAGTTTACCTATGGGGGAGAAGAAAAACGTTGGACGAGCTTCGTTTTTCCAAAGAAGAAAGATGATGAAGAAGAGGAGAATGGCGGCTTCCGTTATTTGAAAAGGAGGAGAAGGGGAGAAAATGAGAAAGAAAGAGGAGAATGGGGCAGTTCGAGAATTATTATGCGTGGGCTCAACAAAAGTAGATATTTTATATTTTTTTATTTGGTGAGCTTAGAATGTAGGTGGGCTCAACAAGTTAGGTGGGTTTATTTAGAATTTCTATATATGATGCAAAAAAGTAAAAAAAATAAATAAAAACATTGACGAGAGTCAAACGATCAAGTGAATTTGGGTCTAAAATAAAGAGAGTTTAAAGTGAACAAATAGGTCAAAAACTTGAAATTTCCATAGAGAGAGAGAGAGTGAAGATTCGAGGACTCGACCTCCAGCGACGATTTCAAGAAAGAAAGGGAAAGTGAGTTCAGGAGCGAACTTCAAGATTGAGAGAGAGAGAGAGAGAGAGAGAGTGTGGAAGATTTGAAGAGAGAATTTCAAGAAACAAAGTTCAAGAGGGAAATTCAAAATTTGAAGAATTGGGCACAAGGGATTTCCAGCAAATAATCTCAACCAGCAAAAAAGATGGAGGTTGATCGTCTTAGCTCTTTACCGGACCATCTCATACACCACATCCTCTCCTTCTTAGACACGAAACATGTGATTCTTTTAGGAGTTTTGTCAAGCAGGTGGAGATATCTCTCCACTTCGGTTCCCAATCTCCACTTCAACTACTCCTTAAACTTTGATGATGAAGGCTATTTTGTTAGATTTGTAGAACGAGCTCTTCTTGTCAACTCCTCCCCAATCATCCGCAAGTTTCGACTCTCGTGGCTTCCCTTTAACAAAGAGTATGTTTCTCACGTGGATGCCTTGCTTCGTTTTGCGATGAGAAAAGGCATTCAACAACTTGATTTCTCGTTCCCTTGTATGAACGATTCATACGAGTTGCCTTCTTGGTTATTGAATTGTGAAACATTGGTTTCCCTGACGCTGAGGAATTGCTGGATTGGAGTTTCTAAGCCTGTGAACTTTACGAATCTCACTGTATTGTATCTTGATTACGTAAAGTTGAGAGTTGGATTCGTTGAAGACTTATTAAAAGGGTGCCCTCTGCTTGAAGAATTAACTATTTGCAGTAGCCTTTTTGTCCCCGTAAAGATCTGCACTTCTTCTACTTTACAACTTAAGCGCTTGAAAATAAAAGGAGCTTATAATCTCAGGGTTAACATTGAAGCCCCAAATCTCCAAATTCTGAAGTTTTCTTCTGGGACTTTTGGCAAGTTTTCTTTCAAAGCTATGCCGTTTCTAAGAGAAGCAGAAGTCTCCATTTTTTATGATCCAGATATGAGAAAAAAATGCATCTCTTCCCTGAAATCGTCACTTCTTAATCTTCGCAATGCCAGAGCTCTTAAAATATGCAGTACATGCATTCAGGTATGCTTGATTGTTTTCTTTTTCTTCTTTCAACATTTTGAGTCATCATATGTAATTAGTCTTAATCATATTTCAGTTGTGTTTATTTTCTTGGGTGATCCTGTTAGGAAAAAAAAAAGGCCAGAAAACATTAAAGTCCTTTTTTTAAAATTTGTTTTGGGTTGGACAATGGTTGAAATTAGGATTTGAACTGAGGAAACTAAACCCCATATTCAATCTAAATGAAAAATGGTCAACTCCTACAGCCATATAATGAATTACTCACTCGGATTCAGGCTGGGTTGACAAATCGATCAGAACTCGCCATTCCCGGTTTTTGGATTCAGTTAACTCACCTGCCGTTAAATACCATGCTACCTCCTCATGTGGGTGCAGTTGCCACATCCCCATCTTCTCTTCTGGTTCTTGATTCTCTACTTTTATCTCTATCTGTGTGTTGTATTAACCCCATCTATTATCCTACAACAAACGTGGTGTGTGTGGAGAGAGAGAGAGAGAGAGAGAGAGAGAGAGAGATTAGCCACCTTTCTCTGTTTTTGCAGTGAAGGGTCTCATAATCTCTTTCTTGCCAAATCAAAGTAAGAATCTTATTTCATTTCTATTAATTATTTTTTATTTTCCTCTGTTTCTATCTTATGTTTTTTCTTTTTAATTGCTAAGGAGTTTGGAACATGGATTGTATGTTCCTTCTCTCTGTAAGATTATGTGCGAGTTTGGCTCACAATGCCAACTTTAAGCCCACTTTTGGTCTCTCTTGCCGCATGGAGTTTGGATGACATCTCGCTCATGAGTTTTGTGGGCTTTCTTCTCTCTATGCTTGAAGATTGTTCTTTGGTTTTCAGAATCTCATTCCAACTAGAATGTCTGGAATTTGTCGGTGTAGTCAAATTGAATTGGGAGACTCTCTAAATTTCTACAAAAGGGTGTAAAAGCCTGGATTAAATATAAAAACTAGTTTAGCAGAGATCTCCTCAATTGTTTCCCTTTGGCTTACACATCTTTGCTAGTTTACATTTATGGCAAGCATCCAGACCATCAATTTGCCCCACGGCTGAGGTTTGAGCTGTTCTGCCAGAGGTCTCCTCCATGGAACAAAATATTGGCTGTTACATGGCCGCTACAATAAATTGGAACATTGCCGCTACAATATAAAACCTAATAGAGCCAATTAGTTTTAATTAAAAAAAAACTATCTTCCTAATTTCTTCTTCCCAATAGCCTTTCCTAAAATTGTCTCCTTCCCTATATTGTTCTGAATTGTCTGGTTTATGTCTTGTATTCTAGGTTTACCGGATTGGTCCATTGGGTTAGCTAGGGACCGAGCTTTGGGTCCGGGGTATTGTGGTCATTGTATAAGGGCTTTTTTGGGGGCTAAGATAGTAGAATGTATTCTGTAACCCTAGACCTAAAGTGGTGGAATAGTAAAGAGAGTGGGTTCTTTTGGCCGTGGACGGAGGCACTTTGTCGAACCACGCGAATCTCTCGTGCGATTTTCTCTGTTTTTGTGGGTGGCTTGATTGTCGGTATTTGCGCTTTCGTATGCACGCGCACAACACTTGGTATCAAAGCCTGGGTTGTGCTGCGCGATCGACTGAGTCTCATTAGTTGGATTTCGGTGTTGCTTGGCTTCGGTGTAGAGACAAGGAGAGGATCATCGTTTATGATTTCGTTGCAGGGAGAGATCCGCTATAGGAACCAAAGTGACCCTAATATTGTGTGTAATAAGTACGATTTATCAGATGAACTCTTGGTTCAAGATCCTAGTTCACCGTAGAGTTTTGGTATTTTCAAACTTATTACACTAAGTGAAGGTTCAAGACCTAGTTCACCTCCATCTATGCACAACTTCATCAAACCACCTTGCAGCAACTACTTTTCTTTCCTATACTTTAAAGTGTAGGGGGATTGTTGGTGGTTTCATGCTTTAAAGCATAGGAAAGTCCTCTCTTTCCTGTGTTTTCGGACTAAACAAGTTTAGGCCACCTCCACCTACATGGCCCGACCCAAATCTGATTGTAATCGTTGAGATGCTTTTGTAACTGCTCTCAACATGTCTCTAGGCTTTATTGCTTGTTATTACCATTCTTGATAATGTGTTCCCACTTCTGCGAAAGTAGTGGTACGCCACCATCATTGATTTTTGAGTTTATGAGATACGTTACTTTCGTGGGAGTGAGCATGCTATCCGGAAGTGGGTACGCTGTTTGGTAGTGGGTGCTCTACCCGGAAGTAAGTGCACTACCGACATGATACTTTATTGTTTTTGTTACCGTTTGGGCTCCTCTTTATATAGAGGTTTTACAGAAGGGCTCAGACAAAAAAAAAAGCACACACAACACCACTATCACAGTAGAACATTTATCTCTTTTGCTCTCTGGTTTTCGCCTTTGCTGCGGCAAGAAAGTCCAAAATAGTGGTCCGTTGGGTTCGAGGTCTTCATCCATTCTAGTGTTCTAGTGCATGAGTGGTGGAGAATTGTGGGGGTGAAACCTGTCTAAAGATAGTGTCCTCTGTGACGTGCTTTGGCTACCAGTTGTTCGGGTTCCTTCTTTCCTTTCTATAAATATTATTATTATTATTTAATTAATTTATTGACAATTTCCGCAAATAATTTTCCAACACGACATAAGTATTTTGTCACCTTTACTGATGATCATAGTTGATTCACTTGCGTTTAGTTCTTTCATTTAATATCTGATGTTCTTAACGCATTTAAACTTTTCTTGGCCTATATTAAAAATCAATTTTCTACATACATTAAAATATTACTCTCTGATTGGGGGGGTTGGTGTTGGGGTTATGTCTCAACAAACATGCCTTGATACTCCTCAACTGAATGGAGTAGCTGAGAGGAAAAACTGACATCTCCTTGATGTAACTCGGTCTCTTCTCATTCAATCATTTGTTCCTCCACGTTTTTGGACCAAAGCACTTACTACTGCAATTCATTTTATAAATCGGTTACCATCCTCCTCCATATAAAATTAGACCTCATATTACTGTCTCTATAAAGAAACACCATCTTATGCACATCATCATGCATTCAGTTATGTGTGCTTTGTCTTTTTACCTCCATTTGAATGCACCAAACTGACTGCCCAGTATGCCAAGTGTGCATTCCTTGGATAAGCACCTCATCGAAAGTGGTTCGTTTGTTATGATCCACAGGTTCGACGGATTCGGATTTCTTGAAATGTTCTTTTCTTGGAAGACAAATATTTTTCAACAATATCTCGAGCCTCTTGATTCTCCTTCCATTGCCACTATGCCTCATTTTTTTGACGCATCTACATTTGCTAGGTTTAAACCTGATTTTGTGTATCACAGGCAGAACAAAGACTCTACTACGAGACAACCCCTTCAAGATCCTTCTCTTGCATTTGGTCCAAACTAGTCTCCCATCTTGTGTCGGTCTACTTGTTTCTCAAGGCCTCCAGCCCGTTATGGTCCCTATCAGACTTCATTCCTGACTACACTTTCTTCTATTCAAATACCTAATTCTTAATGTCCTTGATATTTTAAACCAATTGGTTGCAAGTGGATTTATTCTCTTAAACTTAACCTTGATAGGACACTAGATAAATACGAGGCTCGACTTGTCGCACTTGGAAACAAACAGGAATATAGGACAAACTATGAGGAGACATTTGAGCTTGTTGCAAAGATGACTACAGTTCGTACCATCCTTGCCATTGTTGCCTCACAATCATGGCCGTTGTACCAAATGGATGTTAAAAATGCATTCCCTCGTGGGGATCTTAAGGAAGAGGTATATATGCGGTTGCCACAAGGAGTTTCTTCAACTTCGCGCAATGATATTTGTTGACTACGGCGCTCACTTTATGGGCTAAAAAAGGCACCTCATGCTTGGTTCGAGAAGTTCCGCAGTGCTCTTCATCTTGCTTAATCAAAGCCCTTATGATCCATTTCTCTTCCTTCAACATACATCTATTGGTATCAGTGTTTTGCTAGTCTATGTTGATGATATCATTATTACGGGTATGGATGTCGGTATGATATAGCATCTTCCAACATCCCTTCATGACTTTCATATGAAGGACTTGGGTCCACTCACTTCCTCGGCTTGGAGGTTCATCAATCTGTTGAAGGCTTGTTCATTAATCAACACAAATATACTATTGATCTCATTGAAATGGCAAACCTCCAAAATTCCACACCGGTAGACACACCTCTTAAAGTGAATGTCAAGTTAAACAAAGATGATTGTAACCTTATTTTAGATCCTACTTTGTACTGACGACTTGTTGGAAGAGTAGTATACCTAACCATCACTAGGCTAGATATCTCTTATACTGTAAACTTGATGAGTCAATTTATGAGTGCACCACGTCATCTATGCTTAGCTGCCATACGTTGAATTATGCGATATCTTCTTGGCACTCCCACACTTGGGTTATATTTTCCAACTACAACCCACTCACTATCACAACATACTCGATATTGATTTGTGCGGGTGTCTTGATACTCGCCACTCTACAACTGGCTGGTGCATGTTTCTCGGTAATGCCTTGATTTCCTGAAGTGCAAAAAACAAGAACGTGTATCTAAATCTTCTACAAAGGCTGAGTATCGTGCGATGTCCTCTGCTTGTTTTGAAATATTGTGGCTCCATGGTGTTTTGTCTGATCTTGGCTTTGCCCAAAATCTTCCAACACCACTCAATGCTGACAATACTAGTGCAATTCTAATTGCAGAATATCCTGTCTTTCATGAGCGTACAAAACACATAGAAGTTGATTGCAACTTCAATTGTGATGAATACAAGTGAAATGTTATCAGGCTTCCTCACATTTCTACAAGCCTTCAACTTACTGATATCTTTACTAAAGGACTTCCAAGGCCTCATCATCTATTCTTAGCTACAAAATTGATGCTCTTTGACTCTCTAGCATCAATTTGAGGGAGGTGTCAAATGGGGTCTACATGAATGACCCACATGAGATTAAACTAGGCCTACATGATGTGGTGTGAATATTATGTATCATAATTTCTGTACCATTTTTAGGTGTAGAATCTTCTCTATTTAATTATTCCCAATTGGAGGATTACTGATTGGTTGTAATCACCCAATTCTTGGGTCAAACTTGCTGTACTTGTACACACAAAGATCTATAAACAGGACGAAGTCTCACAATGGGATCATCCAATTCAGTCCAAAATCATTTATCATTGTGTTAGTGTCATTGTGGACCCCTTTGGATTCAGGTGCAGCCCTAGTGTGGACTAGGCGTGGCTGTATAACCTTTTTTAGTAGGCACGGTTAACCTGCCAGTATTGTTTTGGGGCCAGGTTTGATTGGTTAAGCTACTAATGAGCCATCCATCTTCTATCTACGGCTAGGAAAGCTTTAGGCGTATACTCTCAAATCTTAAATGTTCATGAATTTTAAGAGATTTTTGAAAGTCATCTAAGAAAATCCTAACCTAATATTCTTGTATTAATGGTAGACACCAAGATATTTAGTTTCATAACTTAATTCTTCGTGGATTTTGAGAGATTTGTGAAAAATGTCCATAAGTACATCTAAAACTGTTGGATGTTTTGTTATACTCAGATGAAATTGGTATTTTGACAAACATGGTAATGTGTTTTATATGTGTAATATCTTCATATATAACACTTTACAATTGTAAAAATCATTTTCCTGTCCCATGTGCTAAGGCAAACGACCCCTAAGGGCTAAGTGAATGGGATTTTTATTAAAGCATATAATATAAGTATTCTAAAATCTCTTGGTACTAGTGTCAGTATAAGTTTACTTATTTATTGCATTTAGAGTATATAAATGGTTATAGTACTACACAACTAGCTTCTTGTGCATGCAAGAATGCCCAGTTTTTTTTTATTTTACTGTAAGGATTAGAATTTTTAGTTTCCATTTTCTAACCTGTTTGGAGTTATAAAATGAACTTCATACTTCTGTAATATTTCTTGTTTACTTTCTTTAAAAAATATTTTGTTAACTTATTTCACAACCTGTGTATGAAGGCAAAATGCCTATTCCAACATTCAGGGCTAAGATAATGGGATTTTACTCGTGTCAATATCAAGTTTACTTATTTATTACATGTTGAGTATAGAAATGGTTATGTTAGTACACAGCTAGCTTCTTGTGCATGGATGGTAAGAAGGCCCAATTTTTATTTTATCATAATGATTAGAAATTTTAGTTTCCATTTTCAACCTTCACACTTCTGTTATATTTCTTGTTAACTTATTTCACAACCCATGTATGAAGGCGATGCCTATTCCAACATTCGAGGATCTGCATTCTTGCTTCTTTAAGACCAAAGTGCTTGTACTAGGGACAGGAGTGCAAAAATATGAATTGCCAGGGATAGCAAATTTGTTATGGAGTTCACCTGATCTTGAGAATCTTATAATAGATTTGGGTCGCTACGATTGTATTTATGTAAGTACCACAAAATTGGTCATAAATTGACTCTTATTGTTATTATTTTCTCTCTCTGCATTTAAAATGTTTTAAAATGTTTTAAAATGTTTTGCATTCTTTTTATAGGTAAAATGTTTTGCACTTTCATGGGCCTTATTTTGAATTTAGACATACAAAATTATAATGTTCATGTTTGCCTGAATTCTTAGGAGGATAAAGATTGTACGCTGAAATATGATTTTGATGAAAGAGAATATTGGGAGTCATTGACAGCTATATTTCCATGTTTGGTACATCACCTCAAGACTATCAAAATTACTGGTTTTGTGGGTGAAGGTTCTGGGATCAAGGTCACAAGCTTTCATGAGAAAGATGAACAGATAAAGCTAGTGAAATTTTTGCTAAAAAATGCAATGGTATTAGAGAAAATGATCATTCATGTCTGTGATAGACCCAAATTTGTGAAGGTGGAGCAATGGCCAGAGATATTGCTAGGAGTAGCTCAAAAATTGGTAGCTTTCCCTCGTGCGTCTTCTCATGCTGAGGTGACATTTTCATACAAATAACCCTGGAGTCCTTTCTCTTAGTGTATGTGTTCCTACTCTCGTTAATCTCCAGGTGGTGGTTTAGATTCTTGGGAATGTAGTAGGAATATTTTTCATGAACAGGTGAACTAAGATACCTATTAATTTTTGTGATTTGTATTTTCATTAATCGATACCTATGGAACATGAAATTTTTTTTTAAAGATTTTCCAGTGATTGTTATTATGGACGTTATAATATGTATTTGCCATTAAGAGACAGAAGTCCATAATATGTATTTGCCATTAAGAGACAGTAGTTTGTCCATTTTAAGCAGAGTCTCTCAGAACCATGCTATATGTCTGGAGTGGATAATAATGAGTTCGAGGATGGCACCCAGTGAAAGTATATTGAGAACCCTTACACTAATTCCATTTTTTTTCTTGCACGGGTCAGAACAATGTCCAAGCTCAACCCATATGTGACAATTCCAAGTCATTTATATCTGCCTGCAGTGTATTGCACTCTTCTGTATCTAGAATGCACATATCACGGTTGCAAAAATGATCAGATATGGCTAGTAATGATCGGACTGCCTGTCCCCACCTTATTCTGCATGTCTTGTATTTATTCATTGTTTCAGGGAAGTCATAAGTCCCTTTGTGTTATATGAAAGGCGTTTTGTCTTATAAGATCTTACATTTCAGCAGGTGGATTCCAAGTTCCATCCCATTGTGGAGCCTTCCCTCCCTAAAGTGGTGCTTAATCCCCGAAGTCCTAATAAATGATAGCAAGATGGATAATGCCCACATTTATTTAGGCGTTTTTGGATAATGGTTAGGTAGTTATTGGGCCATATTAATATTGGTGCTTTGGGTGACAACACTTGTATAGTTACAATCCACTTTCTTTTTTTTTTTTTTTTCATACGCTTTTTGTTATTGATGTGTATTTTTACCCTAATAATACTTTCAGTTGGGCTGCAACTGTGAATATGAAATGTGTTAATCTCTCGCCATCATCATTATATATAATCTCAGCTTTATCCCATTGATATGGTGACCAGCTATCTTAGTTATATGATACCAATTTAATTGTGTTTTGAATGTTCAAATATGGGGCTTAGATTTGTCTCAAAATCTTATAGTGGACTACATCAATGATTTTACTTCTGAAGTATAACAAAGTGAGGTGCTAAAGAAACTGCAATAGTCTCTTTGTAAATGAAACCATCAATAAAAACATTGCATATAAAGTATTTTTTTCCCATCTCCACCATTATAGCAAAGGCATCTGTTATCTTTGTGGAATTCTCTAAAATGTATGCTTTTTCTAGGATCTCCTTTTTAAGTTTTCATACTTCGGCCACCATTAAGTAATTCAATCCATCAGCCCTCCTTGAATTGGCACCTATCCAAGTTTTACACTGTTCCTAATGTTATTCACAATGAATTTTATTATCAAAATTACATGATGTATATTAATTAAACTTTGAGAACTTCAATTTGATCGGGTTTATATTCTCCCCGTCTTAGTCTAAATCTATTCATTGTTGGGCCTCCCTGTTTGGCATGCATTCAAATGGATGTTACATTTATAGGAATTTATCTGAAAAAAAAAGAAATATAAAAAGTTGCAAGCACTAATCACAATGCGGTATTTTCTAGTTGGTAGTTATTTTCACTAGGAAACCCAATGCTTAAATAAAATGGATCTAGATTTTTGAATCAGAATCCGAATATGATTAATAACCAGAGAGGAAAACATTTTAAATATAGTTTGTATCCAATCCCATTGTGGAGTCTTCCCTTCCCAGACTGGATTGAGTCCGGATCCGCCTCTGATATGAAGAGGCACTCTTTTGCAGCGAGATTGACCGGAGATGAAAAAACATTTTCGGTTGACATGTCAAAGAGTATGGTTCGACCAAAGGAGATATTGATTACATTGAAGAAAATACTCAGCTAATTGTCAGCACAATCAATATAATCTCCAATGCACGTCAGAGGCAAAGGGTCGTAGAGAGGGCCGGCAGGAGTCAGATTCAGCAATTGTTTGCAATGTTGATATAGCATGAATACCTTGAGTGGCATAGCAAATGTGATGGTATCGGTACCGTCCTTGACTTGTTTTGGACACACCCCACTAGCCTAGACTTGTTGCGTGCATTTCCACATAAAATAATGCAGACGTCGGTGTATAAGCACGTCTATGAAACAAAGTCACCCCTCCAAAATTATTAATATTATTATTATTGTTGTTGTTGTTGTGGTAGTTGTTTTCCTTTTGAATTATGGTGTTGGTAGTAGTATAACATCTCCTTGTATGTATAACACTGCTTATACATATTTATTTACGCTATATATATTTCATTTATATCTTTTGAGCATTTAGATGTTTTTGACATAATCTCCAATAAGAATTGAAAATATCCTATAAGAATTGTTTATTAATATGATAACAGGCTCTCAAAACATGATCTCTGCAGATTCCATCTCCAGGAATTTCTTATTTTTTCTGGAGCTCTTCATTTAAAGGACTGACTTTTATTTGATTATTTTTTCATAATGAAATGATTGAGTAATTCGGCAATGCATCTTATATTGATCTTATTTTTTAAAATTAGTTTATGCATGCTTTTATTTTTATTATACATTATTAATCGTGAGCTCGCCGAGTGCAAACATTTGTTTTGACTAGAAAATCAAACTAGCCATTTTCTGACTATTGGGGTGGTGGTTAACCGTGGATTTGAAGGGGGTTAACCGCCAAATGCTGTTGGAGGGTTCTTTTAGATATATTAGAGCTCATTTCAATGGCCATATGACTTGGATTTTTGAGACCTCTTTGACCACACTCGAGCCCCTGTAGTAAAAACATCTAAGAGCTCCCATAATACAATCCCCCACACACACTTGAGCTTTAATTAGGCATACTTAAGAGCGTTCAACCTTTATTAGAGTGCCTTTTGTGGAATCACCTCTAGGGAACCTTGAGCCCTCAAGTTAAACATATTTTCCCTAGAATTAGAACTCTTATAGCCCTCTTGGTTGAGTACATCTTGGGGCATCATCTACACGAAGGAGCAAAGGAAGGAGTCAAAGCTTGGAGCACCATTCAAGAATTGAAGAACACTCCTAAGACCAGGTCAAGAGGCAATTGTTCTTGTTTAGATTTGTAAATCATCATTGTGAAGTGGATTAAAATAGGGTTGGTGGATTAGATCTTTGTGGTCGAACCACTGTATCAACAAATAGGTATGTATGTGATTAGAGGTTTACCTTTGTGGTTTACCTCATTATAATGGAACCAAGAGTGGAAACTTTTAAGAAGCGGATGTAGGTCAAGGTACCGAACCACTATAAACCACTTGTATCAATTTGTCTCTATCTCTCTATGCATCATTATGACTTAATTATGTTTTAGAGATATATGTGTTAGGTAGTTGTTTCTTACATAAGATTGACACACAGACCTGTGCTAATTCACATTGATCTTATAGGTATATCATAAAGAGTGTTTAGCACCCACTTCTTGTTTTGCACTTCACTTCACTTGATAGCATCCTCCTTAGTCATACATTTGTTGTTTATCAAGTTTATTAGTGATTGAGTTTAAATGGATTAATTTGGTTAATTTAGCAAGAAATTTTAAATAGTCCTATTCACACCCCCTGTAGGACATATATTGCTCTAGGTTGGACTTTCAATTGGTATCAGAGCGTATGTTACTCTATTAAGGCTTAAGATGCTGGAGCAGATCCTCAACTTTAGCTAGAACCATATCTAACTATGAGGGAAGCTCAGCGAACATGTGTCAATTGTTTGATGGAACTAACTATGCATTTTGGAAGGTTTGTATGACTGTCATTTTAAAATCTTTGGACTGGGCTATTTGGGAAGTTGTAGATGAGGGTTGGTCTCCACCCACAGTGACAGAGGAAGATGGAACTATTAGACCACTTGAATCCTTAAGTGGAAGAAGATTCATAAAGATAAAAAAGATGATTATGCGAAGGCCCTAAATCCCATAACATGTGCAATAAATGCAGAAGAATATTAGAAAATTATGACCTGCACGTTGGCTAAACAAGGTTGGGACCACTTATGAAGGAACAACTGTTCTGAACAAGGCCAAGCTCCAAATGCTCACATCACAATTTAAAACCATCTGTATGAAGGCAGACAAGAATTTTGATGGTTTCAATACTAGATTGATGGCCATAATAAATGAAATGTGGGCACTTGTGAACCATTGCCGGAGGGCAAAGTTTGTAGTAATATCCTAAGATTCCTACCGGATAGATTTCACCCCAAAGTTACATCTATAGAAGAGTATAAGGATCCCGAAAATAGGAAGGAAGAACACTTAGCGGGATCCCTCCGAATTTTTGAGATGAAAATTAATAATTCATCTATAACATCAAACAAATCTAAAGATAAAAAGTTCGTAGCTTTAGTTACATCAAAATCACCCTCTAAATCAAAAGTTGAATATGAAAGTGAAGGTGATGATGTTGATGATGATATAGAAATTCTTGCTAAAATATTTCTAAAACAACTTAAGAAAAGAAAGAATAAAAATAGCAAGAAAGAACATACCTCTGATAAATCTAAAATCAAATTCATATCTAGCTCCTCTAAGAGCAAGTAATATGACATCCAATGCTACAAATGCCAAGGGTATGGCCACATGGCTGCATACTGTTCTACTAAAGTAAAAGTTAGAAAGAAGAGTCTAGTAGCCACTTGGGATGAGTACTCATCTGACTCTGAGTCTGACTCAGATGAGTCACAACATTAGCAAAGTGGAAAATATTGTGTCTTAATGGCCACTACCTCACCCAAACTTTCAGAGGCTGTGAAACAAATAGGAATATCTGAAGATGAAATATCTGAGAGTTAATCTAAATTAGAAGACTCAGAAGATGAGGAAATTGATGATAAGGCACAAGATGCCTATGACCAACTCTATGAGGAGGGTTGTAAATTAATTGAAACAATAAGTAAACAAATCACAAAAATTAAAAGATTCACTTAAGCTTGTTAAAAATAAAATATATTCATTAGCTAAAGAACTTGAAGAAGTTAAATCTACACTAAAAGATGCTAATGAAGACTTAATCAAGTTTAAGGGAATTGAAAATGAGCTTAACCAAGTTAGATTTGAAAATTCATCCCTCACAATTGAAGTCACTCAACTTAGAGCCTATAAAAAGGAAATTGAACTGAAATTTACCAAAGGTGATGATAAATTGGTGAAATTGTTTAAGATGGGTAAATCTCAAGGAGAAAGGGCTGGCCTTGGCGATGATAGGTACAATTCTAATGGCCCTAGCACCTCCACAATGTTTGTGAAAGGTGAGTCATCTTCTTCTAGTGTTCATAACTCAAACTGAAATACGATATGTCACTATTGTGGGGTAAGAGGTCATCTCAAGTTTGAGCGCAAACTAAGTAAGAACCTCAAACCCTCACCCTTCAATTAGCTTGACAAAGGAAAATCTATTTTAATTGAAGTGAAGACATATAAACCGAAGAAAGACTCTAAAATGCACGAACAAGTTAAATCCATTGAGAGAGAGTCACGTAAGAAGAAAGACCCTAACCTTCCTCCCTTGGTCCAAAGAATGAAAATTTCATTAAAAAAAGTTGAAAAATCGAATATCAAATTCAATTATCAACATAAGGGAGAAAGTAGTAAAACACCTAAGAAAGGTAAAGGGAAACAAATTCATCAAAAGACACCCCTCCAACCTTAAGCTAAATGAAGTGAAACCTCTAAGTATTGGTGGGGTCCCTAGGCCTAAGACTCTAGGACAACCCTCTCAAGGCCCTAGGTGGATACCTAAAGTGAAATTTGTTGATAACCCTTGAGGCCTGGACACTCTTTTTGGACGATCCCTACTTTTTTCATAGTTATATCTTTTGGGTGGCTGCGTGTTGATGAATCCATTTTTTTTTTAAATTTGATGATTGAAACTCAAAGTCATTTCAATTTGAAGGATTATGGATGTTTATGCTCAACATACTTCACTATGCTTTATAGTTAGATTTGTCTAATGTGATGAATGTTTTTGATGATGCTTACTTAGTCATATCCATGTTTATTTGAGCTCCATAGTCATATATGTTTCGTATTAAGAAGATTGTTGTGCCCATAGCATAACACTAATCCATTCCTTATTATTCAAGAGGTACATGACTATGAATGGATCTTGGGGATCAAATGATGAAATTGACATGGACTACATAGTTAGGTTTTATCATTCAATTTCATATAGCATGATTGTTTCATCTTAGTCATATCATTGTTATCATGCATACTTAAAACCACCCCCCGGCCCCCCCAATGCTTATATTCATATCTTTTTTTAGCGAATTCTATCATGATGAGCTTATTGGCAATCATGTCTAATCCTTTCTTTGCGGTCATCTCCTTTTCCATTACCCCTTGTGTTTTAAAGTCATCTCTTTGTCAAAATTCTTGACAAAAAGAGGGAGAAGAATTATGGAGTAAGGGGGAGATTTTTTTTTTTTTAATCAAAGGAAGCACTAAACTCAATTAACCATGGTATTTTTGGCTAATGATTAAGGGGGATAGCAAATTCCACCAAAGAATGTGTGGTCATTGTCTCTTGTAGGAATATCATTCAATTCAGTACATTCTCATGGGGAGTAGTTATTGGTTGAGTCATGAGTCTTTTAGAGTTGCCTTTGTTGTATGTTGTTGTAAAGATCACGTACTCTATATATCTTGGTTGTAA
Source organism: Cinnamomum chago (assembly GCA_038049695.1). NCBI lineage: Eukaryota > Viridiplantae > Streptophyta > Magnoliopsida > Laurales > Lauraceae > Cinnamomum > Cinnamomum chago. The sequence goes on along the minus strand of CP142457.1, from coordinate 14,474,819 downwards.
TTGAGTCCATATGTTGTAGTTGTATTTAGAATAGGTGTTTTGCTACAAAATTGACAAAGGGGGAGATTGTTAGGGCCGTAGTCAAATATGCCCACCCTTGTATTGTCAATTCCATGTCAAATGAGTCCAAGACCTTGCCTCTTTGTGTCTCTCAAGGAAGATGAAGTTCGAAGGCATAGATCATAGTCTTGGAAAGCCCGGAATCAACAAAGAAGAACTCCTTATGTGTGCCAAACTATTCAAGTAAATGGGACCCCAAACCAACCAAGAAATGACCCCTAGTTTTATTGGTTAACTCAATAGGTTTTTATTGGTAATTTTGAGAAGTGGAAGTTGCTCATTTCAAGCTTCAGGGGCCGGTTAACCACGGGTCCCCATGGTCACCTCGCGGTCAGAATAATTGGATGAAAAGGTGTGTAGAAAATAACCTTCACGGCTAACCGCAAGACCTTACGATTAACCGTAAACAGCCTTCACGGTTAACCCCAAGACCTCACGGTTACCGTAAACACCTCACAGTATCACCGCAGTGCAAAAATCTTTTTTGACCAGAAAATCAAATAGCCAGTTTGTGGCCGCTGGGGGTGACGGTTAACCGCGGATTTGAAGGGGGTTAACCGCCAAATGCCGTTGGAGGGCTTTATATATATATATATATATATATATATATATATATATGAGCTCATTTCAATGGCATATGATTTGGAATTTTGAGACCTCTTTGACCACACTCGAGCCCCTATACTAAAACCATTTAAGAGCTCCCATAATACAACCCCACACACACACTTAAGCTTTAATTAGGCATACTTAAGAGCATTCAAAGCTTTATTAGAGTGTCTTTTGTGGAATCACCTCTAGGGAACCCTGAACCCTCAAGTTGAATGTATTTTCCCTAAAATTAGAACTCTTATAGCCCTCTTGGTTGAGCACATCTTGGAGCATCATCTATATCAAGGAGGAAAGGAAGGAGTTAAAGCTTGGAGCACCATTCAAGAATTGAGGAACACTCTCAAGACCAAGTGAAGAGGCAAGTGTCCTTGTTTAAATTTGTAAATCATCATTGTGAAGTGGATTAGATCTTCATGGTCAAACCGTTGTAAAAAATAGGGTTGGTGGATTAGATCTTTGTGGTCGAACCACCATATCAAAAAATAGGTGTGTATGTGATTGGAGGTTTACTTTTGTGGTTTACCTCATTATAATGGAACCAAGAGTGGAAACTCTTGAGAAGTGGATGTAGGTCAAGGGACCGAACCACTATAAACCACTTGTGTCAATTTATCTCTATCTCTCTATGCATCTTTATCACTTAATTATGTTTTAGAGATATATGTGTTAGATAGTTATTTCTTACATAAGACTGACACACACACGTGTTCTAATTCACATTGATCTTATTGGTATAACATAAAGAGTGTTTACCACACACATCTTGTTTTGCACTGCACTTCACTTGATGGCTTCATCCTTAGTCATAAATTTGTTGTTTATGAAGTTTATTAGTGATTGTGTTTAAATGGATTAATTTGGTTAATTTAGCAAGAAATTTTAATTAGTCCTATTCAACTCCCCTCTAGGACATATATTGACATGTCTTGGACTTTCAGACCCCTCTCGGACATGAACCCCCAGTAAACTGTTGGTGCCCAATTTTGAATTCTAACTCATTGGAACCACTGCAACTGCCCTCCTACTCTATAAATAGGACCCTTGGATGACCATTCATGGACACTACTCCTCTCCAACCCTCTCGACACTCTCCCAAAGCCTCCCTCTCTCTCTAATTCCCTAGACTTAAAATTTTCAAGGAAGTTCTGCTCCCTTTCTTCAAATTTCTATTCAAGAAGGGGAGACTTTGTTTCGAACCTCTACAAGACATAACCTTAGCCTCACAAATTCAGTCTTCAACCTCTGGAGATGCCCCTATAGAGGGAAAGACTGAATATCCATGGCCTTATCAACCCAAATTGAAACTTAGTTGGGCAAGGCCTTTTCATGGCTTCATTCTGATTCTCTGTATTGGTATGGCCCAGAATAACACAACTTTGAAACATGTACTTGCACATAAACCCATAACTCCCTTTGATTGAACAAACGCAATCCTTGATGAACGAGTGATGTTTTTTGTAACGTCCCCACCCCACACGCATGATATTGTCTACTTTGGCCCACGGGCCTTACGATTTTATTTTTGGTAGGCCTCAACCCAGCAAAAGGCCTCATGTAAGGTAAGGGTGTGCAAGGTCTACATATAATTCATTCACTTTTTTCTCTATAGTCGATGTGAGACTCCAGGGCGTCACAATCCACCCCCTTTAGGGTTGCACGTCCCTGTATAGTAGCCTACCATCACTATTGGCCTGCCCAAATGGAAACCCACTCACTTGCACCAGACCACGGCTGGGATCCACACTCAAACTAGTCGAGACTCCGCTATGATACCATTTGTAATGCTCCACCCCACATATACGCATGATATTGTCCGTTTTGGCCCACGGGCCTCATGGTTTTGTTTCTAGTAGGCCTCAACCCAACAAAAGGCCTCATGCAAGGAAATGTGTAAGCTTTACATATAATCCCAGTCACTTTCCTCTCTCTATAGTTGATGTGAGACTTCAGGGCGTCATGATTTTCACAGATTACTGTTAGTAAAAATTGGTTTCTCACTCATCCATACACTTAGTAAGGCCATCATAAAGCCATGGCGGAGGCATTGTAGAAATCCGGAGAAGAAGGCAGGGGTAGAGAAGAAGAAATCATGCAGGCAGAGAGCCATGTATGAGCAAACAAAATGCTCTCGGACATGGGTTCCCAGAATCTCATTTTGCAGTTTTTTATCATGTATCGTGTGTGATTTCTGTATTTTTGTTCTTCTCATTCAATTTGAAACCATATGAGGCCAAATCTAGGGGTTATAGAAATTGATTTGCAAATAAATTGCATCCACGAGGCTTGAAATACGAGCCCATGTAATATAGATTGGAGGAATGAATATAAATTTTCTCTTATTTTTTGTGTTAGAATTTTGTGATCACCAAAATTGTTTTCCCAATTTTCTACCATCAGTGTGCAGAATGAGAGAAGTTAGCCTGATCTTCCTACACTATAAAATTTATTTCTCTTATAATTATCAAGAAGAGTAAAAATATAATCAATTTGTAGATCGACGTGAGCCTGATCTTCCTACACTATAGAATCTCTTTCTCTCATAATTATCAAGAAGAATAAAAATATAATCAATTTGCATATCGACGCATTATGACTAATATTGAGGAGAATATAGGCAATCTGGTAGATATGCATGTTGACGTTGCAATGCAAGGAAATAGGGACTACAATAGTTTGAGCACATTGAGTATCAGTGATACAATAACCTATCGTAACTAATTGATATGTGTGCAAGTTGAGGAGGGATCTATTGAAACTGATATACGATGAATGATTATTTAAATATGCAGCAAAACGCCACAAATACAAGTTAGTTATTATCATTTTACTTTTATAACTTTGACCTATATATATTATATACTTTCCCATTAGGCTAACATAATATTATTGAGCTGAATAGGGACATCCAATAGGCCACATGACTTTCCCCTACCAATAATGAATCCCAATAGTGTGGCATAGACTCAAATCAATGTATTGCATCTAATATTGATGAGATAAATATGGACAATTTGGTGGATGTGCATATCGATGTTGCAACTCTTGAAAAAAAGTAGTTATACAATACTGCCTCATCAAGTCTCAATGATACAATAATGGATGACTTCAACAAGAGGTAGGAGAGCTTTTTTTTTTATGGGACCACCTTGCTATACAAACATGAATGCAAATCCCTTTAGTGGTCTATTACACACTTCCCATGAGTGGGATGCGTGTACTCACCACAGGGTCCACCTTTTGATGATCCGAACCGCTAGAATTAAATGTCATCATCTCCAGAAGCATATCCTCAAATTTAACTTTCTTTAAGTTTTGGTCCCACTGTAGGGTTCAAAATATAATTGATAATGTAATTATTGCATATGATTAATAATGCATAATATTATACTAATCATGTTATAAATCATCACAAAGCACACCAACTTGGCATGAGGGACCACACTGAATGTCTAACAAAATCCATGCATTACACAGATAGATTAATGTGATTGAAGTTGAGGAAAGTAACATGCATGTAACCAGTTAGATGATGGAGAGAATGCAGGCTGCTACCTAAACAACATGAAATTTTGAATTGTTAAGAAAAGATGTAGAATACAAGTTGGGTGACTAAGATTAATTTACACAGAAAATAAATAAATCACATGCCGGATTGTTGGGTTATGTCTTGTATTGCTGGTTCAACATTTCAATGTGTTGGAAGATATTGCGTACCAATCAGCGAGGTATGGGAAGACATTGCCGGTTATTTTCTGATGGCTTGAGTTGTATGGAATTCAAGCAGAGGTGGAGATTGTTGGGTTTATGTCTTGTATTCAGAGTTTACCGGATTGGTCCATTGGGGGGGTTCAGGGTCAATGACTCAAGGGTATTTTGGTCAATGACTGAGGCTTTCTTGGGGGCCAAGAAAGCGGAGATTGTGTATATGATGTGATCTGTAACCCTAGACTCTAAAAAGAGCGAAGATGTGAGCCGTTGCTCTCTTGCTGTGGACGTAGGCGGTTTTGCCGAACTACGTAAAATCCTCGTCTCCATATTTTGTGGCATGTTGATCGATCGCAGGTTTCGCGCTTATGCATGCTCATGCGCAACAATTGTTTATGTACTGGGGATTTCTTGGGGGCCAAGAAAATGAAGATTATATATATATATATATGTAATCTGTGACCCTAGACTCTGAAGAGAGTGAAGATGTGAGTCGTTACTCTCTTTTCGTGGACGTAGGTGGTTTTGTTGAACCATGTAAAATCCTTTGTCTCTCTCATGTGTGCAATGTTGATCGATCATAGGTTCCGTGCTTCCACACGCGCGAACACAACACAAATGCTTTGTCGTTTTAATTGAAATTGATTATTGTGCAGAGGAGTGTCGAAAGGCCGCTCCCTACGACCGCTCTAAAAACAGGGTCGCGGGCGTGATGTCAAATGCCGTATAAAACATTGAGTTGTGCTTCTTCTATCATTAATTGGTTTTGGAAGAAATGATAGCTCAGTGGGTGGATAAGATCCTACAATTGGTATCAAACTATGCTGATGATATCTTATTTTTATGATGTTAGTTGATGTTTAGAACTACTAATATGTTGTTTGAAACTCCCTTGTTACAAATATCAATTGATTACTAATGACAGTGTCTAGGATATTGTTGACACCAAAAATGTCACTTTGCCTCTTTACACCAAAAGCTACATGGAGCCGCATCCTACCAAAAATAGGCAGGCGCCACTTCAAGCATCAGATCTTGTCAGAATCAAACAAAAACTGCAAGGTCATTCAAAACAACCAAAAGAGAGGTACACATGAAGTTTCGGGCCATTCCGACATCATTTGGCCTAGCTTCACTTCTCCAACAGCTAAACAAGCGCTCCCGGCGGCGGCAGAATCGGAGACACCAAATTTTCGATCAGGGCCTATGGATGTTCTCAAAATATGTCCAAAGGGCTCCATGTCAAGTCTCAAGACAAACCAGCAATGTTTGACCCATCATCAACTCTCCAACGGCTGAATCAAGCCTACCAGCGGCAGAGCACCCCGGGACCATGGCACCCAATTCGGAGCTTGTGGATCATCTCAAAATGACTCCAATAGGCTCCTCGTCGAATTTCAGGTCAATCGGACATCGTTTGACCAGAAGTCAAATCTCGACATCTCCCTTGCGGTGAAATCAAAGGCAAGCGTTTGCATGACTCCAAATGACTTCAAAACTCAAACGAAAGCCTATGGTTGGTCTTATCTACTGATGAGGGAGTCACCCGTCGAATTTCAGGTCAATCGGACATCGTTTGACCAAAAGTCAAAGCTCGGCATTTCCCTCGCAGTGAAATCAAAGGCAAGCGTTTGCATGACCCCAAACGGCTTCAAAACTCAAACGAAAGCCTATGGTTGGTCTTAACTACTGATGAGGGAGTCACACGTCGAATTTCAGGTCAATCGGACATCGTTTGACCGAAAGTCAAAGCTCGGCATTTCCCTCGCGGTGAAATCAAAGGCAAGCGTTTGCATAACCCCAAACGGCTTCAAAACTCAAACAAAAGCCCATGGTTGGTCTTATTTAATGCTCAAGAAGCTTCACCTCAAATTTCAGGTCATTTCGACATCGTTTGATACTGTTTCAGCTACTGGCGGAAAATCAGCAGTTCTGCGTTCGGCTTTTCCCGAAAAATCAGAAACTTTGCAAACCAATTTGCAAGGATTCTCATCAGGTTTTTCTGAGGGAAATCAAGCCAAATAATGTGGAGAAATGTCAGAGAAAACAAGCAAAAAAAATGGAAGCGAAAAATGACGAAAAACGGCCAAAAACGGGCCCCGGGAAGGAATTTTTCCCCCAGGGTCGCAGACCCCCGCGACCCTGGGCCAGGGTCGCCGGCGACCATGGCCCATGGTCGCCGGCGACCATGGGCCCGGCGACCCTGGGAGGTCCGGGGCGCCGATTTCGCCCCGGGACCCCCCGTTTCGTCCGTTTTCGCGAGACGAGTTGTTCTGTCCCTGTGATTTTTCCAGATTCAGGCTTTTGAAGCTCCAAATTCACTGATATTCATCAAGATCACAGAACTCCTTTCCAGAACTTCAAAAACTTCGTTGATTGTCAGCCGAACAACCAAAAAAGAGCACTTTCTGCCCGCCCGATCGTGAAATCAACTGGACAGATGCTGCCGGCCCGCTGGTATCAACCAATGCCTGAAACTACATGATCATCTGATGTTGATTTACATAAGGATCCATCAATGATCATCGCAAAAGGAATTCCAAAAGACGCAACATGGCCTGCGACTCTTCAGCTACCGAGGCGGCCACTTAATGCTATCAATTGGCCCGTTTATGGCAAATTAATGCGGTCATTAACCCATTATCTTGGACGGCCCAATCAGAAGCCTCTGTTCAGGAGTTACAAGTCCAAGCAATCATGGCATTCAAGCCATGAAACTCTAAACATAATGGAGATTAAAGGCGATTAAATGCCCATGACTCTCCTCCGGCCAATGAAATCCAAGGGTCAGGAGTTACAAAACAAAAAGCAATTAAACTCGTAACTCCTCCCTTAATGAGCTTTATTACCATAAAGGCTCATAAATCACTCCTAAAGGCTACCTAAAGGCCTATAAATAGGAGTCCCCTTCAAGCATTCCGAAGAGGGAGAGACACACACAGAAGGATCAGAAAAAGAGGATCGGAAATCATCAGCAATTCCTGCTCTAGAGATCCAGAAGCTCAGAAAGAGAGAAACCTCTGTCGGAATTCCGCAGCAGCCTACACTACAAGGTGACAAAAGTCCCTTGGGAGGGCACCCCCCCCAAGGTCCTTTACCTTCTACTTCAAAAGTGGCTTAGACATGGCTCTTCAGCCCGTCTACTCGGCTTTTTATTGAACATAAGACCTTCTCTCGGTCTTTGTTTTCTAAAAATCTGAGGATATAGCCAAGGCAAGCGAATCCAAAGCATCCGACGTTCTCATTTGCATGGATGATGGCGGAGTCCATACATGGCTCGCGACCGTCAATCTAAACGGGTCCCTCCCACAATCTCCTGAAGAGTTAGATTCTTCTTTTCTCGTTTTTCATTGTATTTTGTATTTTATTTTAAAGAGACAAAAAACCACAACTCTTGTCTTTCATTATTGATGAGAATTGTAAATCGGCTATAAACGCCACAAACCGGCTATAAACGCCACAAATCGGCTATAAATGCCAAAAAAATCGCCTTTTACGGCAAAATAAAAAACTGTCTCTTTTCTTAAATATATATGCAATGGAAACTTGAAAAGAAGTTGATTTCCTTTTTTACTTGCGAAGATTGATCTCCGGATCATCACTTGCAATTCCAAGTAAAACAGAAAATCTGGCACACCCACCCAAACACCCAAAAGCGTTGATGCACGCTCCGCCCTCCGGGGGCGAAAGGGTTGGACCAAACGGACTCCCACGTCCGCCGACGCCCGGTAGCGCCCGGGGCCTGGAGCGCGTTCCATCAAGTTGGCACACCCGGTGGGACCCGTTTACTTGAGAACACCGGATGCTTGGAATTGAAATATTCGCATATTATATCTTTGCTTATGTTTCTTTTCCGAATTCCTTGGCTACTTTTTGGCTGGTGGCCTATGTTGGATTTCGCAAGAGATGGGATTTTTTTGGAAATTCCAAATTCTTTCAATTTATTTCCATCCTTTCTCTTTTCAAAAAAAAAAAAAAAAAAAAAACAAAAAAAAAAAGAAGCAAATTTCTTTGCCTTGGATTCAAAATTGAGAAGTTTTGATCCTATCCTATCGTTCATCGCGCTTGCAGAAATGTTGAGCCTGTTCGACTAAGGTTTTGGATCATTGTTTCTCTTTGATGAGTTCATTAGAAAAAAAAAAATTTTAAAAAAAATCAAACTTCTTTTCGTTTTGGATTCAAAATTGAGAAGTTTTGATCCTATCCTATCGTTCATCGCGCTTGCAGAAATGTTGAGCCTGTTCGACTAAGGTTTTGGATCATTGTTTCTTTTCAATGAGTCTAGTAAAAAAAAAAAAAAAGAAAGACATAGACCGCTAAGGCCAAACCAACTGCGTTCTTTGATCTCGGTTGATTCAAGAAAAGCCTTGTCCAGAGTGTGGAGACAGCCTGACTGTTCGAGGCAAGGGTCCTCCAAACGGGTTCATTAAGTAATCCTACCCTTACCTGGGGGCAATTCTATCAATTGTGATTTCATAAGACCGGGTTAGGAAGCCTATGTGTGCTCTCTTGTCTTTTAAAAAAAAATTGTAAAAAAAACTGAACTTTTCAAAAAAAAAAAAAATCTAAAAAAAAAAAAAAAAAAAATGAAAAAAAAGAAGTTTTCATCATTTTTAGGTTCAGATCTGAGAAATTTTGGTCTCTTCCTTTTTGAGCACTGGCGCTCGCGATTATCCGCTGAGCCCGTGTTCAGATTGGAACATCATTTGCTCTCTTTGATGGACCTGATCTTGGCCTTTCAAAAAAAAAAAAAACTCTCGTCATTTTGGATTCGGATCCGAGAAATTGTGGTTCCTTCCAGGGTACTGGTGCTCGCGGAAATCGTTGAGCCCGTCTTTGGATCGGGATACCACATGCTCTCCTTGATGAATCCATTTTGACATTTCAAAAACCAGAGGATCCCATCTCATGGATGCGATCTCCAGCATTTGTGTCTAGCGGTGCTAGTACGCCCTTTTAGGGTCTACTGTATTCGCGACCGGCGCATTTGTAAAACTCCAACCTTACATTCTTCTTATCTCGAGCAAGCCCTGATTCGCGATAAGTCGAATTTAGGTTTACAATTGCTTCTAGCAGTCACTGGGACGCTCATTTAGGGGCTCACTATACTTGCAATCAGAACAATTGTTCCCTCTATGGCTTTAGCCTTTCTCACGTCGGGTCATATCCCTTGAGCGATCTGAAAAGGCAAACCCATAGATTGCTTTTTTTCTTCCATTTATAATCATTATATTCTTGTGATTACTAATGGATCTGGTCTTGTTTCAGAAGTTTACTAACAATGGCAGCTTCCTTGACCATCACCTTCGACGAGAAAAAGCACCAGCAGATGCTTCAACAGAAGCAGAATGTGCGCACTCATAAGCGCACTGCTAGTTGCCACAGCGTCAACACCACCAACAATTCACCAAACTCTGGGTCGACCTCGACTCCCCGGACTATTCTCTTTGGGACGTTGGGACCATTCCCACTTCCTGAAGAACAGGCTGCTCCCGCTAAGAAGCAGAAAATCGCCTCTCAATGTGTCACCGCCGTGACACCAAAGGCGATCCCCGCGAAGCCTCAGCCCGCAAACAGCCAGGTCCGTCCCAAGACTTGGTCCCCAGGGCCTTCACCAAAACAAAGGAGGTCCCGAGCATCTACCAAGCCAGCATACCTGGCCCCGCTCAAAGAAAATCGGTTCTACCCTCTCTCCTACATGAAGGAGGAGAAACCCATCTCTGACCTGACTCCCAAGTCAATTCAGCATCAACCAGCTTGTTCCTACAAGCCAAAAATCAAATCTTACATCACCAGGCCTCCCCAAGCGTCTGCTAAGGCCTGCAAAACTGCAGTTCGACCTTTTATCTCTACAGGGGCCGAACTGGCACAATTCAAAGCCTCGCTGCAACAGGCGGAGGACCGGGTTCGCATTCTGTCCTTGCCTAACTACAAAGAAGATAAGCTCGGCTGCTGCGCCCGAGGGAGTACATCCTTCATCGTCAAGGCCCAGCCAGAGCTGACTGAAGCTCAACTCGCTCGTCGAGCACGCCGCCGCGCGTCATATCGACAAAAAAGACTAGAGAAACGGAGGACTCAACCTCCTACACTCCAACTCTCCCAAAAATGGGTTGAAAAAGAAATACCCAACCAAGTTGCTGCTGTCCATATGGTTGGCAAAACCAGAAGACGCCAGAAGTCAGCAACAAAAATCCATGTTAGGCGTCCGGTGACCCGCAGCGTCTCCCGGACACAAAGACATAAAGAAAACTCTCCCGCTCCTTCAAGCCAAGGACATCGGAGTGATCACTCTTCGAGCTCTTCATCTAAAAGAATGAGCTCTAGCTCAGTCACCAAGACTGTATCCTCTTTCGATTCTCGAAGAGTGAACTTCCTGGTCACAAATGCTGAGCAACCTCCGCCGCATGATGACGTAGCTGTACGCATCCAGCAGCTGGAACAAGGACAGTAGAGAATAGAGGCCCTAATGGAAAACCTCCTTCTCACTATCCAACGTCCGCCAAACAATGAAGCTCCTCCGAGCCATCAAGGCGACGAAGAAAATGCGGAAAATAGTGAGTCACGCGCCCTTACCAAAAAGGACGTTGACGATATCCTCGCCAAAGCAAAAGAAGAGGATACGCTAAAGGAGCATGGGATCAAGCCACCATATCCCTTGTGGATGGACTCGGTCCCGTTCCCTACAAAATTCAAGCAACCTACCCTCCAAACATATATGGGGAAAGGTTCAGCCAGACAGCATGTCATCCACTTCAAGATCCTGACAGGAGCTATTGCGGATCAAGATGCACTCAAGATTCGCCTCTTTGCAAGCACCCTAAAAGGTACGGCCTTTAATTGGTACTCCACTCTTCCAGAGAACTCCATTCAGAATTGGGCCATGCTGGAGACACGCTTCTTGACTCACTTCAAAGGTGAGGATCATCCTGTTACTATGGCTCAGCTCTGCAGCCTGAAACAGGGGGAGAATGAGTCTACATACGACTTCATTCACAAGTGGAAAGCCATGGCGTACAAATGCTCCGATGTGCTGCCACAAGCGTCGCTGGTCGACATCTGCCGAAATAACATGAGAGCCAGAATCCGCTCCATGATCATCGGCAAAAAATCAAAGAACTTGGGAGAACTCCAAGAAGCTTCTATGGAGGCTGAAACGGTGATCAAAGACCTCAACAGTCAGAAGTCATCAAAGAAGGAGCCAACCGCCATTGCAACCTCTAAACCAAAAAAGAAAGAGGTCCTCAATGTGCAGACCAAGTCAACTCCTCAGCCACAAAAGAAGGCTGAAAACAAAGCTGCAGGTAAAAAGCCTGAACTCTCAGAAGCCTTCAGAGAGCGAGTAGAGAAGAAATACCCGTTCGACGAAGATATTGACGGGATCTTTGAAGCTCTCATAGCAAATGGCAAGCTCACCTTGCCTGAGCCAAAGAGGCCGGAAGATGTTGGCAAAACCAACGATCCCCGGTATTGTCCATACCACCAAATGGTGTCACACCCTCTCAATCAATGCTTCGTTGTGAGAGAAAAGATAAACGAGATGTGGAAAAACGGAGTCATCACCTTCGACAAAAACTATGGGTCCGCCTCCGTCAACATGATCTCGTATGGACAAACATCAAAATCACCAAAGAGGAAGATCACTACCTCCTTCAAGGTGATAAATAAAATCGAAGCGTCCGAGGGGCTGGTTCCTTACCCGACTCCAGATGGACAACCCTTATGGGTACACCCTGATCTCCTAGAAGATGAAAATTGGGAGATCGTAAAAACAAAGCCGACAGCGAAGGCAGGCTAGGAGACACCTTTTCAAGCTCAAAAAGCAAGAGAAAGCCCAACCAAAGAAAGAAGTCGATGAAAAGGCAGAGGCCTCCTCTACCGCTTCAAAGACCTCAAAGGCAGTAAGAAAATTCACACTCAGTGATTTCATGCCACCTCAACTGAAAGAAGAGGCCACGCAGGGGGCATCATACTCTTGCAACTCGGTAGTTGGATTCGCCATGGATGGATATGAGTCCAGCGATACCGACGACGGATTCGACAACACTGACGAGTGGGAAGAATCCCTTGAGACAGGAGAATACCTCTCTGATGAAGAGTGGGTCCCTGATACTTATCTTATGCCAGTAATCTGGTATGACCCCTTACGGCCACAAGGATCCTAGTCTGATGATGAAGATGACCAAGCGGCTGTACAAGAAAATGTTGTCATTCCAGCACCCGTCGTTGATCCTGTGGAAATCAACCATGTTGAGCCACAAGGAGATGATGAAGAAGAAGACCTGGCTCCCATGCCTAGTCTTGCAGAATATGCGAGGATCTTGCAGCGTCTAGCTCTCGAACAAGAGCGCGACCGCGTCAACGAGCTTCCTCCCAATCCGGAGCCAGGAATCCCTGAAGACCCTCAGGTACCTTCTCCCCTAACTCCTGAAAATGGAGAAAATTGTTGGATTGATGATCCTCTTACATCCGAGGAAGAGTCCGACTCCGAGCAGGCAACATCTCCCACTCGAGCTACCTGTAATGTTATAATTTAGGATCATAGCTCTTCCGAGGCCTCGTCTGATGATATCAGTTATACTCCGGCGACGCCAAGCAATATATCTTCTGAAGCTACCTCGTCTCACGTGACCTACACGGAGATAACACCCTCTCAGGTTTCATCACCTGAGACTGTGACTTCAGAATTCACTTCCCTTCCGGATGATTATCATGAAGAAAACCCGGCTGGGGATGATGAAGGGGTCGACGAAGAAGAAAAGTTGCAGGAAGCTATTCAGGACTTGCTCCCGGAAAATGCTCTATGCAACGCAATCACTGAGGGTACTAGCTCGGTTGCAGAAACACCCCCAGTGGAAAAAGTACGACAGCCTCTTGAAGACAGTCTCCAAAATGAAGATTCTTCTCAAGAAGCTCTCGAAGTTGGTAGAGGCACCCGTTCTGGTCGGGACTACCATAAAAATTACAATACATCTTCCTTTACTTATGTAAACCCTTCTGGGAAAGATGTTATAACAGCCCCCAGTGGCAATAATGATGAACGCGCAGGCCCCAAGGAGGCTTTCAAGTATGACTTGGTTGAGCACTTCAAACATATACCTGCACGATTGCACATCCTAGATTTGTTACGAATGTCTCCACGCACTCGTGATAATCTCATTTCAGAATTGCAAAAACTGAATGAGGATGTTGACAAACATGCCCCGCAAGTCTTCCAAATTGAAATGGACTATCGGGTCAAAAATGCAGAAATTTCCTCAAAAGGAGAAGAGAAGAAAATTGAGGGATCTTGCAGTAGATGTCTCTCGGTTCAAAAGATAACCAGTGCAACTATCGCCTTCACAAAGGAAGATCTCCTGCTTGGTGAGACAAAGCACAACCGACCCCTGTACTTTACAGGATACATTAAGGAAATGCCGGTACGCAGAATTCAGATTGACCCGGGTTCTGCACTGAACCTTATTTCCACTTCGGCACTCGAAGAGTTGGGCATTCCGCCCAGCAAGCTGAGCCACACATCTGTATCTATCTTTGGGTACGATGGCAATTCTCAAAGGCCCATCGGCAAAATCAGGTTCAAATTGCAAATCGGTGATCTTATCTCTGAAGTCACTGTGTATGCAATAAAAACCCCGTCATGCTACAACATCCTTCTCGGACGCCCCTGGATACACGAGAATGGAATTGTTCCTTCAACACTACATCAATGCATCAAGTTCATCGGCAACGATGGCATGATACATCGAGTCTTTGCGGATAGAAAACCTTTCAAAGGAAAAGAAGTCCACTTTGCAGACTCTCAGATGTATGAAGGAGAAAAAGAAACAGAGGAAATGACGTCTTCCGCCAAAAATCTCTTTAAAGATAAAGGCAAGGCTCCTCAAAAATCACCGGAAGAAAATAAACCCTCTGGAATACCCGAAGAGAGCAGTCAACCTCCTTTCGTTATCTCCCTCAAGACTCCAAAACCTTTGGTCATTACAACTAAAGGGAAGAAGGTAAAACAAAAGTCTGGGGGCAAATTGGTTGTCTTTTATCTGTCCATCGAACAAAATACAGATTCGGATTCAGAGCCAGAAGACGATATTTCGTCAAGCCAAACTGATACTCAACAAGTTCAGCCCGCTCTTACTCCAATAGAGACACCTGCTGATATAGAAGATCCTGCATCTGCTTCCTTTGTTGTTCCGGCAATATCAACTAAAGAAAAACCGATCTTCTTCCATAGATCGAGTGCTGCTTCATCAAAATCCCTGCTTGAACCTTTCCAAAACAAAGGTATGCCTCTACTGTCTCTGTATAGTCCTGTGGCACAAGCTATCATGAAGAAGATCGGATATGATGCTCAAAACCGAGTTGGCTTGGGGGAAGGCCATGGTATTCTCACACCATTGGAGCCCGTACTGGCCAAACATCAGCTGGAAGATTGGAGACTCTATGGCTATATAGAAAAGTCTTCATATGGGTTAGGGTTCGATCCTGACGCCCCTCTGAAACAGCTAACGCAAAGGTTTAGAAGTCAGTTTGTTGACCAAGCCCCAATAGCTCTAGTCCATGAAGACATCGATCTCCCTGGGTATCTCTTTGAAGAGTCACCAGACAGAGATCCGGGAAGCCCCTCCAATTGGTTTGATTTCTCCAATGATATGGAGGAATTGTCCGATGATATAGACATGCAGGATTCCGACCCAGAAGAACCCTCGTCTACAGCAGAAGTACCTTACTTCGACCCGGTAACAGCAGGCGATTGGGACTATCTCATAGCGAGCCTTGAGAAGGTTGCTGATCAAGAAGACCCATGGAAAGGAAATGCTGTTGAAACACCAGAAGGTTTCGTTTGTTAGGAATTTTGTATTTGCAATTTGATGGATGCATTTGCATATTGGCATCATTTGAATTCACACACATGCATTGATTTAAAATATCTTGAAATCTAGTTTTATACATGCATTGGTTTTTAGATTTGGAAAAACTTTTGGTTTATGCATGTTTTGGTCATAAACTTGGATGCATTGAGTTTAGAACCCAAAACTCTTTTGAAAACCAAATTCCTTGTGCATTATATTTTGCAAATCATCTTGAGAATTTAGGTTTAAGCTTTGCATGCATTCATCTCTTTAGAATCTTTTTTGGTATGCATTGTTTTTGGAAAAAGGAGTTTTTCAAATCAAGCTTGCCTATGGTTTAAAGTTTCAAATCAATTTAGGCTTTGGGTGTTTCATGTTTTTAAACATCTTAGAATAGCTTAAAACATGTTATACAAGCTTGGTTTATTGGCCCAAAAAGATCCCCAAAAGAAAACCTTCAAAAAACCCAAAAATGGGAAATTCTGGGCAGGCCCGGTCAACCGGCCATGTATGGCCAGTCAACCGGCCAAGAGGCCCGGTCAACCGGCCAACCTGGCCGGTCAACCGGGCTCCTGAAGCCAAACGGCTCTTTTTATGACCGTTGTGCTTGGCCGGTCTACCGGCCTGTCATGGCCGGTCAACCGGGTAAACTGCCGTTGGGCTGTTTTGGGGATATAAATGAGTTCTTTCCTTTGTCTTTGGTTGGAGATTTTTTAGCCTTCTTTGAGGAGCTTTGAGACAAGACAAAGGGGATGATTCAAGAGACATAAAAGGGGTCATTAAGTAAAGCTTAAGCTTGGATCAACTAAGTTAAATCTCCAAGTAAGTTTTACTTTTAATTAATCATTTGTTATGTGCTTTATTTGAATCTTTGGAAAATGATTTCAAGCATGATAACAATGATGTGTTGAAACCTTTCTTCCTTTCATCTTTGATATTCAAGATTGGATTCATCACTTTAGTTTCAACCCAAGTTTTGTTTTAAACTTTCTTAATCATGCTTAGCCCTAAATCTTTGATTTCTTTTATTGCATGATTACTTCACTTGGTTGAAACATCCCTTGTTGTTTTCATTCATTTAATCTTTAGTCAAATTAGTTTTGAAAACAACATTGCACATGCATCACTTGATTAGGCTTAAACTCTTTCGTACAACTTGTGATCTTTAGATTTTCACATCATTCACAAGTGTGCAATTGTTCAAGTGATTTGCATAGAACTTCAATCATATCTTTTTGTGCCTTAAACTTTCAAATTGCATTAAGCATAAATTGATTGAGCTTACTTTTAAACTTGATTGAAGTTTTCACACACACACTTCATAAGCATACATCTTTGCATTCATTGAGTGTTTGTGTGAGTTAGGATTTTCATTTTCATATCCGCCTATTTAGAGGCAAATTAATTGATCTTAAATTGTAATCTCTTAGAGTGATCTTTTGTGAAGACACTTTCTTTGAGAAATCTTAATTGTGTAAGGTTATTGCTTAGCCTAAGAAAAGCATCTTGTAAGGTTATTGCTTAGCCTAAGAAAAGCATTTTGTAAAGGTTATTGCTTAGCCTCTAAAAGCACATTGAGAGGTTGTTGTTTAGCCTTGAAAAGCAACATTGTAAGGGTTATTGCTTAGCCTTTGAAAAAGCATAAATAGTGGAAATCCGGTGGGGTGATTGGATTCACAAGCCGGTAGTGGACGTAGGCATTGAGGCCGAACCACTATAAACCTTGGTGTTGTGGTGCTTGCTTGTGTGGTGATTGTTTATTAGCTTCCGCATATTGATTGTTTAATCATCTTTTTTGACTAGTTTAGTTTGAGAAATTAAAATTGGTCGAAATTGGTCATACTTGTAGCTCACCCTATTCACCCCCCCCCCCCTCTAGGGTTAGGATCCTCGTGGACTTTCATCGTTGAGCTGGAGGCCTCCGAAAACATTGTGGAGGAACCACCCTCGAATCTTCCAACAGAGGATCCTGTTCAAAAGATAGACTTGGGAACACCAAATAACTCGCGTCCTGTATTCATAAGCAAGAATATAAAGGATGATGAGTTACCCGAGTATATCGCTTTTCTTCGTGAGTTCGTTGATTGCTTTGCATGGTCCTATGCTGAAATGCCCGGTTTAGATCCGAAAATAGCAGTCCACAAACTCAATCTTCAAAAAAATATCAAGCCTGTTAAACAAGGCCAAAGAAGATTCCGTCCAGATGTGATGGATAAAATTGAACAAGAAGTTCAGAAACTCAAAAGCGTCGGCTTCATCCGTGAGGAACAGCATCCTGAATGGTTGGCCAACATTGTCCCCGTGACAAAGAAAAATGGGCAGATCAGGGTCTGTATTGACTATAGAGACCTGAATAGCGCCTGCCCCAAAGATGAATTCCCGCTCCCGATACCAGAGGTTATGATTGACAATACCTGTGGATTCGAGCGAATGACATTCATGGATGGCTTCTCTGGCTACAATCAGATAAAGATGCATCCTGAAGACGAAAAGCATACTTCATTTCGGACCCCATTTGGCGTGTATTGATACACTGTCATGCCATTTGGTCTGAAAAATGCTGGCGCTACATATCAGAGGGCTATGATGAAGATATTCCAAGATATGCAGCACAAGACGGTTGAATGTTACGTTGATGACCTCGCCGTCAAAAGCAAAAGAAAAGAAGACCATCTCAAAGATCTTCGAGAAGTATTCCTCCGACTTCGCAAATACAAACTGCGGATGAATCCCCTAAAATGCTTCTTCGGCGTCTCGTCGGGTAAGTTCCTTGGATTCCTTGTTCGGAAGGATGGAATAGAACTTGACCCCATCAAAGTCAAGGCTATTCTAGAAATGCCCTCTCCAAGAACCTTGAGAGAATTAAAAGGGCTCCAAGGGAGATTGGCCTATATCAGACGGTTTATCTCCAACCTTTCGGGAAAATGTCGTCCATTCTCCCGATTGATGAAGAAAGGTGTTGACTTTGTCTGGGATGCTGACTGTGAAGCCGCATTTCAAGATATCAAGTCATACCTGACCAAACCTCGAGTGTTAGCAGCACCTACCACCGGAAAACCTTTCATCTTGTACACAAGAGCCCTCGACCATTCTCTGGGCGCTCTGCTGGCACAAGAAAATGATGGAAGAAAAGAAGCGGCTCTATACTACCTCAGCCGTATGCTGGTAGGTGCAGAGCATCGCTACTCCCCAGTCGAAAAAGAATGCCTTGTAGTGATGTTCGCCATACAAAAGCTACGTCACTATCTGCTTTCCAACACAGTTTATCTGGTCTCAAGGATCAACCTCTTAAAGGTCCTTGTCACGAAAACAGGTTCTCTCAATGCAAGACTGGCAAAATGGTCTATCCTTCTATCACAATTTGATATTAGGTATATACCACAAAAAGCAATAAAAGGCCAAGCTTTAGCAGACTTTCTCGCGGAGCATCCGTTGCCTGAAGATTCTCCACTAAGAGATGATCTCCCAGACGAATCCGTCTACAATGTGGAGGCTTTCTCACCAAGTGCTTCCTGGCACATGTACTTCGATGGTGCAACCAGAACAAACGATAAAAGAGAGCCGGTCTCGGGAGTTGGCATTCTCTTTGTTAGCCCCGACAAATATATGATTCCACACGCCTTCTCGCTACTGGAACCATGCACAAACAATGCAGCGGAATACCAAGCCCTGATTTTAGGATTGGAACTTGCCATTGAATCCGGTATCACCATACTGGAAGTCTTCGGAGACTCTCAACTGATCGTCAATTAGATGAATCAAAAATTTGAAGTCAGAAAGCCTGATTTGTTGCCTTACTACAACAAGGCACAATCACTTTTGCAGAAGTTTGACATCTGTCACATCACCCACATCCTCAGAGGTGAAAACATTCGTGCAGATGCCCTGGCTGGACTTGCCGCGTCTATGGCAATCCAAGAAGGGGAAAACATGCAAATTACAGTGTGCGGAAGAAGAATCCTCCCTCCTCTCAAACACACATCAAGCAGTTGCTGAATGCCACAGGGTGGTTGGAAGTCGGATTTCTATCCTTCAAACTTCGGTCGGCGACTGGAGAGATCCGTTCATTGATTACACTATGTTCGGGATCCTACCTGAAGATCCAAAAGAACGGGTAAGCATTCAAAGACGAGCCCCAAACTTTCATTTGGATATTCCTTCAAAAATGCTTTATAGGAAATCCTACAACGGAGTACTTCTACGCTGCTTGTCACAACAAGAAGCTGAAGAAACACTCAAAGAAGTCCATGCTGGTCTTTGTGGAGCCCATCAGGCTGGCCCTAAGCTCTACGATCAGATAAAAAGGTTAGGTTATTATTGGCCTACCATGGTGGCTGATGCAATGCAATTTGCTAAGCGCTGCCAAAAATGCCAAATTCATGGAGATTATGTCCACATGCCTCCGGAATGGCTGCATCCTACAGCGATCTCATGGCCTTTTGAAGCCTGGGGTATGGACATCATATGTCCTATCTCCCCTCCATCAAGCAAAGGTCATCGCTTCATTTTCGCTGCTACGGATTATTTCTCCAAGTGGTCAGAAGCATTCGCGCTTAGTGAAATGAAGACCTCATCAGTCCTTCAGTTCTTGCGCACCAACATCATTTGTCGCTTCGGCATACCTAAAAGATTCGTCCATGATAACGGACCACAGTTCCGTGATCACCGATTCTACAGGTTCTGCGACAAGTATAAAATCCAAAGTTGTCCTTCAACTCCGTACAATCCGGCAGCGAATGGACTAGCAGAGGCTTTCAACAAAACGCTCTGTAAAATCCTCAAGAAAATGGTCTCTAGTCACAAAAGAGATTGGGGCGACAAACTGCCTGAAGCTCTGTGGGCCTATCGAACCACCGTTCGAGGACCAACCCATAGCACACCATTCTCCTTGGTCTATGGATGCGAAGCTGTTGTCCCTTTGGAAGTTCAAATCCCTTCCTTAAGGGTATCTCTGCAAAATGACATGACTCAAGAAAGTAATGTCAAATTGAGACTCCAAGAGCTGGATAACCTCGATGAGAGACGGCTCGAAGCTCTACAAAGCATTGAACTCTACCAAGCACGCATGGCAGGATCTTTTGACAAGAAGGTCAGGCAACGCGCCTACAAAAAGGGAGACTTGGTTCTTACAGTAAAAAGACCTATGGTTTTTACTCACAAATCCAAAGGCAAATTTGAACCAAAATGGGAGGTACCTTTCGTCATCGACAAAGTCTTCTCCAACGGCACATACGCTCTTTTAAACATGGAGGGTGACAGATGAATGCTGCCCATCAATGGAAAATTCTTGAAGCCGTACTACCCTTGAAGGCTTCTTCCATCGGGTCAGAGCGACGCCTGCACGGCCAAATCCCAGGTTTCTGCTCGTCAAACCCACTCCTTTTGGAATTTTCATCTTCTTGTAGAAATTTCTAAAAAAAAACCCCTCAAAACAATGTCTCTTTCATCGTTTCATTGTTAAAAAAAAAAAGCAAATCCAAAAATCCAAGTTTAGGAGCCTCTTCCCAAACTTGACCAAAATTTTCGATCCTTGAACCCAAAATTCATGGTTTGAAACAAAATCAGGACCTAGGGATTTCAGCCCTAGTCCACCCCGGCTTTTACCACCAAAATGGTTTTGAGTCAAAATTTACGACCCTCGTGTCTTTAAACAAAAAAATGGTTTTTCAAAAAACCGCAGGGAAGCGACGTTCAGTCGATACTTGCAAAACCCAAAATCGGAAGGATGCGAACCCCATTCGATACTTCCAAAACCCCAAAATTTCAAAAATCGTGGAGACGCAATGTTCCAGTTGATATCCACAACCCAAATTTCAAAACAAACAAAAAACAAAACAAAGGTTCGAAAAAACCTCAAACTTCAAAAATCGTGGGGAAGCGATATTCCATCGATACCCACAAAACAAATGCTTTTGAAGAAAAAAGCAGGGAAGCGACGCTTAGTCGATACTTGCACCCAAATCCGCGAGGAGGCAACATTCCATCGATACTCGCAACCGAATGAGCAAAGAGGCGACATTCCATCGATACTTGCAATACCATTCAGCAGGGAGGCGACTTTTAGTCGATACTTGCACTTTTGAAAACCAAAAACCTGGCTTTCACGCCAAAAACTCGGCTTTTATGCCAAAAATCAAAATTCGGCTTCCATGCCAACAAAACAAAACTCGGTTTTCAAAAAAAAAAATCTGGCTTTCATGCCAAAAACAAAATCCGGTTCTTACACCAAAAACAAAACCGGCTCTCATGCCACAAACCAAATCTTGGCTCTCATGCCACAAAAATCTTTGGCTTTCATGCCACCTCAAAATCGGCTTTCATGCCACCCCAAAAATTGGCTTTCATGCCACCTCAAAATCAGCTTTCATGCCACCTCAAAATTCGGCTTTCATGCCATCTCAAAAAATTGGCTCTCATGCCATCCCAAAATTTGGCTTTCACGCCACCAAAATCGGCTTTCATGCCACCTCAAAATTCGGTTTTCATGCCATCTCAAAAAGATTTGGCTCTCATGCCATCCCAAAATTTGGCTTTCACGCCACCAAAATCGGCTTCCACGCCACCTCAAAATTTCGGCTTCCACGCCATCCAAAATTTTGGCTCTCATGCCATAAACCCAAATCCGGCTATAGATGCCACCCAAAAATTGGCTTTCATGCCGCAAGCAAAATCTGGCTCCCATGCCAAAACATGTCTCAAAAACTGGCTCCCATGCCAAAACAATCATTTGTCAAAAGATTTCTCACAAAATGAAAAACTTTTGATCACATCCCATTTAGCAATCACTTTAATCACAATATTTGAGTGAGCGTAGGGAAAACAAAAAAAAAAAAAAAAGAGTACCAAAAATACATGTGGTACCAAAAAAAATAAGAAAAGAAAAGTGTTCACAAGCACTACAAAAATGTATACCAAAAAAAAAATACATGTGGTATATAAAAGAGAGAAAGAGTTCCTGTTAAAAAAAAAAAAAAAAAAAAACAGGGCCTCAGCCAAAAATGCTCTCCAGCCAAGCTTTCAGCTCCTCAAGCAAACTCTTGGCTTCATCCGTCAGAGTCTCCAAGGCACGCTTCTTCAAGAATCTGCCATGAGTAGCTGGAGAAGGCTCTATCCCTTCTGCTACACCAGGAAGATTATCCTGAGCAGTCTGCCATCGTTCATTCTCTCTAGCCTTCCTATTGAGAATCTGATCGGCCTCTGCAACTTGACGAATCAAAGCACTCTCCCTGTCACGAGTCTCTGTTATGGCAGTCCACGTACTGGCGACTTGGGCTTTTAAGTGTTCGAGATGCTTTCCTGCCTCCTCAACCTCTCCATCGAGGATGCTAAGGTCATGCTGCAGCCTGATGATATCTAACTCCGCTCGGTTCCTCTCCCGAACCAGCTGTTTCCTGCCCTGTGCAGTCTCTTTCAATTCCGATTGAGCCTTCTCAGCCGGGTTCAGGAACATCTCTTGGAAGAACTGGTCATCAGGATAGCTGATGGTCTCAAACCACCTGTCGCCTAATGCAATGATCCTATCAACGATCGCCCGGGCGTCCGTAACATCCAGACCAATATCTTCCTCAGCATCATTGAGAATCTCCTTCACATGCGGAATCTTGCTACGCGCAACATCCAAGTGTCCAGAAAGGAAGGTCTCAATCCAAGAACTCAAAACCCGCATCACCGCCTTCTTCGCATACCGAAGAGATGGGTCAGATGAAGACTCACCCTTCTCTGACGATTGGCTGCCCAAGTCATGTCCCATCGGAAGAGTGACAACAGAACACTTTCCAATCGGGGCCGCTGGAGAAGGAATCTCAACATGAGGTCTTGCCTCTGCCGCGTCAGAATTGGCTGGAGGATTAACTTCTGGCATCCCTGACTCTGGCTCTGAAGGAAGCGATGGACTCTCTTCTGTCACTTCAAAATCTACCAAACACAAAAAAGGTATGAATAGGATCCTGTTAAAAATCACTATCAGGGTTATTACTATGAAAGTACCTTCTTCGACGATTGGCGAAATGCTTTCCCTCTCCATGAACTCATCGGAAGTATCGTCAACACTGGCGTCCATTGATGGTTCAAAGTCGTCGGAATCCTGTGATAAATCAGCTGATACAAAAAAAAAAAATGTGTGTGTTAGCAAATCAAGTCACAGACAAAAAAAGAAAAGAAAGCGGAAAAAGTAATACCAGTTGGAGATTCTGCATTCATTTCAGAGTCCCTTGGTTTGTCTTCTGGCGTCTCCACAGGATCAGGCATCCTCTCATCGGTTGCAACATCAGGGATCGCCATGTCTTCCTCTTCTGCTAAAAAAAAAAAAAAAAAAAAAAATAGAAAAGAAAAAGAAAGAAAGAAAGAAAGGAAAAAGAAAAAAAAAAGAGAAAAGAAAAAGAAAGAAAGAAAGAAAGGAAAAAGAAAAGAAACACTTTCTTTTTCCCATCCTATTTCTACATGGATTTCTTGTAAAAAAATATATATATATATAACTTACTTGAAGCCATGGATGGAGAAAAAGAAGAACTTGAAGACTCTTGAAGAAGGAGAACTCTTGCACTTGGAGCAACTCTTGAAGACTTTTGCAAAAAGAAAGCAATAGGAGCAAGAGATCCAACCTCAATTGCTTTTATGGAAGAGAGCAAACCAAAAGAGGAAAGAGGAGAAAAGCAAGGAGGTAAGTGCTAAAAATTAGCAACCTTCCCAAAAGAAAAGGAAACTTGGATCCTTTGAGAAATTCTCTCCCAAAGAAAGATATTTTGAGAGAATATCTCCCAAAATCAAGAAAACTTGAGAAAATCTCTCAAAGTAAAGATATTTTTAGATATTCTCCACCCAAAAGAGATATCTTTAGATATTCTTTACGAAAATGACACCATATGAGATCTAAGCCATCCTTCAAAGCTTAAGGTCCCATGGGTTAGCCCATATGAGCCAGGTTTGACCACCTAGGCACTAAAAATGGCTTTTAGTCAAAATTCCTCTTACCAAGAGCATACAAAAAAAAAGGGTTCCATGCCTCTTTTGAGTTGATTGGACCATACAAGAATTCCAGGCCCCATGAGCTTCCAAGAAACCTAACCATCTCACCTCATGAGCCAAATTGAGCCAAACCTTGAAATTGACATTTCACCAAAAATCAAACCGGTCCCCTAACATTCCACATACAGCTTGTTAGGTCACAAGACCAAAACCAAAAACCAAAACCTGACCCCCCCCCAACATTCCACATACAGCTTGTTGGGTCACACGGTCAAAACCAAATCCGACCCCCTAACTTGCCACATACAGCCTGTTAGGACTCAATGTCAAAACAAAAAATCTAAATCCGCATCCCTGATGTCATCTTCAATACTTTGCCTCAAGATGGTACATGATTCCTATCACTACCATACAAATCCCCTGGAAGCTCAAAAGGCTACTCCATCAAAAAAAAAAATGCTCAAAGACTCTTGGTCAAGTCAGAAGCTCTTCTTCAAGATTCTCTTCGAGGCACATCGACTGCAAAAGCTATATCGTCGCTGTACCTCGAGGGGGCATTTGTTGACACCAAAAATGTCACTTTGCCTCTTTACACCAAAAGCTACATGGAGCCGCATCCTACCAAAAATAGGCAGGCACCACTTCAAGCATCAGATCTTGTCAGAATCAAACAAAAACTGCAAGGTCATTCAAAACAACCAAAAGAGAAGTACACATGAAGTTTCGGGCCATTCCGACATCATTTGGCCTAGCTTCACTTCTCCAACAGCTAAACAAGCGCTCCCGGCGGCGGCAGAATCGGAGACACCAAATCTTCGATCAGGGCCTATGGATGTTCTCAAAATATGTCCAAAGGGCTCCATGTCAAGTCTCAAGACAAACCAGCAATGTTTGACCCATCATCAACTCTCCAACGGCTGAATCAAGCCTACCAGCGGCAGAGCACCCCGGGACCATGGCACCCAATTCGGAGCTTGTGGATCATCTCAAAATGACTCCAATAGGCTCCTCGTCGAATTTCAGGTCAATCGGACATCGTTTGACCAGAAGTCAAATCTCGACATCTCCCTTGCGGTGAAATCAAAGGCAAGCGTTTGCATGACTCCAAATGGCTTCAAAACTCAAACGAAAGCCTATGGTTGGTCTTATCTACTGATGAGGGAGTCACCCGTCGAATTTCAGGTCAATCGGACATCGTTTGACCAAAAGTCAAAGCTCGGCATTTCCCTCGCAGTGAAATCAAAGGCAAGCGTTTGCATGACCCCAAACGGCTTCAAAACTCAAACGAGAGCCTATGGTTGGTCTTAACTACTGATGAGGGAGTCACACGTCGAATTTCAGGTCAATCGGACATCGTTTGACAGAAAGTCAAAGCTTGGCATTTCCCTCGCGGTGAAATCAAAGGCAAGCGTTTGCATAACCCCAAACGGCTTCAAAACTCAAACAAAAGCCCATGGTTGGTCTTATTTAATTCTCAAGAAGCTTCACCTCAAATTTCAGGTCATTCCGACATCGTTTGATACTGTTTCAGCTACTGGCGGAAAATCAGCAGTTCTGCGTTCGGCTTTTCCCGGAAAATCAGAAACTTTGCAAACCAATTTTCAAGGATTCTCATCAGGTCTTTCAGAGGGAAATCAAGCCAAATAATGTGGAGAAATGTCAGAGAAAACAAGAAAAAAAAACGGAAGCGAAAAACGACGAAAAACGGCAAAAAAGGGGCCCCGGGAAGGAATTTTTCCCCCAGGGTCGCAGACCCCCGCGACCCTGGGCCAGGGTCGCCGGTGACCATGGCGACCATGGGCCCGGCGACCCTGGGAGGTCCGGGGCTCCGATTTCGCCCCGGGACCCCCCGTTTCGTCCGTTTTCGCGAGACGAGTTGTTCTGTCCCTGTGATTTTTCCAGATTCAGGCTTTTAAAGCTCCAAATTCACTGATATTCATCAAGATCACAGAACTCCTTTCCAGAACTTCAAAAACTTCGTTGATTGCCAGCCGAACAACCAAAAAAGAGCACTTTCTGCCCGCCCGATCGTGAAATCAACTGGACAGATGCTGCCGGCCCGCTGGTATCAACCAATGCCTGAAACTACATGATCATCTGATGTTGATTTACATAAGGATCCATCAATGATCATCGCAAAAGGAATTCCAAAAGACGCAACATGGCCCGCGACTCTTCAGCTACCGAGGCGGCCACTTAATGCTATCAATTGGCCCGTTTATGGCAAGTTAATGCGGTCATTAACCCATTATCTTGGACGGCCCAATCAGAAGCCTCTGTTCAGGAGTTACAAGTCCAAGCAATCATGGCATTCAAGCCATGAAACTCCTAACATAATGGAGATTAAAGGCGATTAAATGCCCATGACTCTCCTCCGGCCAATGAAATCCAAGGGTCAGGAGTTACGAAACAAAAAGCAATTAAACTCGTAACTCCTCCCTTAATGAGCTTTATTACCATAAAGGCTCATAAATCACTCCTAAAGGCTACCTAAAGGCCTATAAATAGGAGTCCCCTTCAAGCATTCCGAAGAGGGAGAGACACACACAGAAGGATCAGAAAAAGAGGATCGGAAATCATCAGCAATTCCTGCTCTAGAGATCCAGAAGCTCAGAAAGAGAGAAACCTCTGTCAGAATTCGCAGCAGCCTACACTACAAGGTGACAAAAGTCCCTTGGGGGGGCACCCCCCCAAGGTCCTTTACCTTCTACTTCAAAAGTGGCTTAGACATGGCTCTTCAGCCCGTCTACTCGGCTTTTTATTGAACATAAGACCTTCTCTCGGTCTTTGTTTTCTAAAAATCTGAGGATATAGCCAAGGCAAGCGAATCCAAAGCATCCGACGTTCTCATTTGCATGGATGATGGCGGAGTCCATACATGGCTCGCGACCGTCAATCTAAACGGGTCCCTCCCACAATCTCCTGAAGAGTTAGATTCTTCTTTTCTCATTTTTCATTGTATTTTGTATTTTATTTTAAAGAGACAAAAAACCACAACTCTTGTCTTTCATTATTGATGAGAATTGTAAATCGGCTATAAACGCCACAAACCGGCTATAAATGCCACAAATCGGCTAGAAATGCCAAAAAAATCGCCTTTTACGGCAAAATCAAAAACTGTCTCTTTTCTTAAATATATATGCAATGGAAACTTGAAAAGAAGTTGATTTCCTTTTTTACTTGCGAAGATTGATCTCCGGATCATCACTTGCAATTCCAAGTAAAACAAAAAATCTGGCACACCCACCCAAACACCCAAAAGCGTTGATGCACGCTCCGCCCTCCGGGGGCGAAAGGGGTTGGACCAAACGGACTCCCACGTCCGCCGACGCCCGGTAGCGCCCGGGACCTGGAGCGCGTTCCATCAGATATTTCTTTTGCTTTGTCAATTCCTAAACAAAAAGGGGGAGTCATTATCATGCTATATTACTTATTCTTGTTCTTGTTTGTGCTTTTCAATCTATTTCTATGCTTCATGCATGATCTTTTGCCAAAGTTTGTTGTGTAGGTTTTTCACAGGGATTGAGAATTGAAGAACAAAGATCACAAGATTCAGATTTTTTTTGTGGTCATGTTTGTACTGGGTTCATTTAAAATCAATTGTATTGGAGAGTTTTGTTCATGAATTGCCAAAAGGGGAGATTGTAAAGTCTTAGTTGGCTAATTCATTAGGTTTTGAACAAGACTCTAGTCCATATTGAGTTGTGATTTTCTATTTTAAGATATGGACTGCGATTGGACTTCATGATTGAAGAATGAATAGAATCAAACTGAAGACAACCAAAAGACGAGCAAATTTGAGCTGAACCGAGTCAAGGACAGAAGACCTGCTCGCTTGAGCGAGCCTGATTCCCACTCGAGTGAGCCCAGCCAAACCATCATATAGAATGTTTGATTGCTTGAGCGAACGTGGCGGTGTTCTATGCGAATTACAATTCTAGTTTCTGAATTTGAGCCAATCTTCTATTCTTAGTCCCATATGAATTGATACTATTTCCTATGACTTTTGGCCTATATATATACACTTCTTGCAACCCTAAACATATATCTCTCCAACTCTAAACTCTAGAGAAAAACCTGAGAGATCCATCATCTACTCTAGAGGCATTATTCTGCCGCGTTGAAGATCAAAGCTTTGGATTTATGTCCGTCTACTCTCTCGATAGATACGCCTTGAAGACATGTTCAAGGTGTCGGTCTCAAGGTTAGTGAAGGTTCTCGGCGAGGTGTCGGCAAATTGAGCAGTCATTTGGTAGAGTTGCAACTGGGAAGGGTACTGTGAGTTTTGCAACATTAAATTATTTTAGTGCTTGGTTGTTTGTTCGCCTAGACGGTAAGGCCATTGGTTTTTTCCCAAGTAGAGTTTTTCAAGTATAAATCCTGCGTATCCTTCTCTTGTGGTTGATTGCATTTTAATTGGACTTAGTTTAATTGACTAGGTTTATAATGGGAATTGAAATCTAGTAGAGATATTGATTCAAGGGATCCAATTAGCCTATATTTAGGCTTAAATCAGTGGCTTCCAGAAATGCTTGAGCAACGCTCTATGTTTTGAATACTCAGCTGAATGTTATGACTGCTCAATTGAGTTTCTTGAGTTCTACTACTTGATTTAACCTTCATTTATTCAGGTTCGTTATAAGAACAATTCTTTTTTTTTTCCTTTTTTAATATGGTCAAGTTCTGTCAAGAAGTGAGTTCTTCCTTCCTAGACTTTTATTCACTGCCGTCCCAAAAAAAAAACATGTTGACCAGATTGAGTTTTAATTAATGATTGAAACCTGTAGCAAACTAATAAGGACAACAATCGTCATCAATGCTCTTTTCATATTTTGTTCTTGTGAGTTTTTTTCCTCCACTTTTTACTAGCAACAAAGGAACGAAAACATAAAGAGAACAAGAGATCTGTCATGTAGACAAGGACTATGACTACAGCACCCCATCTGAATATAAGGCCAGACTACATGTGGTAGAGGTTGTAGTTTGTTCTAACTATGTTCATAGCCATACAACTACAAGGTGTATTTAGTCATCCTAGAGCAATGGGATTTAATTGGGGGTTTTGACTCATGATGGGCCTTAGCAGAATATGTACAGTATTTAGTCAAGTTTTGTTGCCACTGAACTTATTAAATGAAGGGGAAAAATGGCAGTCTCTTACAGTCCAACATATGCACATATTATTAACAATTTCCATTGTAACATGCTACTGCTTGCACCAGGGCCGGTTTTATTCTTGTTACCATCTACATTATCACTTAAAAATCAAGCAAATTTGGGTTTCTTTGTACATTCTCATGAAGGCACTGTTAGTAAAATTAACACCGAATGGAGACACTTAAAAGAACCTTGCCTATAATTTGCTCACCACAAACCAGGGTTCCATAATGAATTTTCCTCTTAGTTGGGAAGATGTCCTCTCTAAAGTGTCTTCTCTTGGTTGGATAAGCCCGAGATAAGTAATACTTGTTTTGTTCTTTGCTGCCTGAGCACAGGGCATCCAAGTTCCAAGGGGCTCAAGAGGACATTTATAAGTCCAGCCCTCATATAAATATAATGGGCTGAGCTTGGGCCACAATTAGGCGTGCTGCTGGTCAAATCTTGCTTTGGGCTTAAAGAACTATGGGTTCAACTGATGTGATGCTCCAACTTTTATAGAATTTCAAGACATTAGCCATTTAAATGGTTGTTAATATAAAGATACTTAAGATCAAAGTGCAGCAGTTACCTACTTCCAATTAAGAAAGGGCTCTAGATTGAAAAATTGAAATGTTCCTAGACATTTTTGGCATTCCCTATCCATCATAAGAGACCATTAGAACATCATTTAAGAGCAACAACCCATGGAAAATGTACCAAATTGATCAAACTTCAGCATCTGTTCCACCACAAGATCCTTTAGTTCTAAAAATCAGAACTAAAGGTAGAACATGTGTACTGTAAACCAATGGAAATAACATATAAATGGATTGATTGAGTAAACGGACAGTATTAGAGCAGTCAAACTGAATTCGGGGCGTATTGTGTTCAACTTTAATGTGTTGTCTGTAATCATATTTCTCATTGTTTCACTTCCATTGACTGCTCACATAAGGTATCTGGAAACCTGATATGAATTATTTAGTATCTTGAATTGATTTTGTGTTAGAAATCATGTGCAAAATGGACTTTTCCCTTTTAGCGAGCTGTAACTTGATTTCCAAAGTAAAGATCCGTAATGAACCTCTTAACGATTTTCACACTACCAACACTCTCTAGCGAACGAGTTGATGGATCCATGAAATCTAATCTTGTATTTTGATTAGAGAGAGGTCCACTGTCCCGGAAAAGGGTAGAACATAAATGATAAGTTCTTTAGGATGTTAATTCTTCCAGGATTTTTGTTCAGAAGAGTCTTGTTGGCCAATACGTCAGCTAGATTGAAATTTTAATAAAACTGCCAAAATACGTACTATCTTTCCAATAATGAGTTGACTAGTTCCAAATTCAAACTCCAAAATGTGAAAGAGCACAATAGAAAGCAGATCTTCTTTCCTGCAATTAGTACTGGATTGAGCTCATGGCAAACTATTGGGAGCTCCAATTTTTACAAATTAGAAGATCTTAACCATTAAATGTTTGTAAAGAGATGGATATTTAAGGTCAACATGCAGCATTTACCTACTTCCAATTAAGAAAGGGTTATAGTGGTTCATGTAGGAAAATAAGTTTAAGTTTGTAGGACTAATTTGAAGTTCCAGAAATGAGCAGGGTCTCATGTGTAAATACCCAAAAGTCTTTATAAAATAAATGGGATGCACTGTCGTCTAGCCCTAAACAACAACGACAGTATCTCTTCTTCCTCTCTTTCTTCTTCTTCTATTTATCTTTTTCCTTCTCTTTTCTTTACCATTAAATCAATCTAATAAGATCTAGAAGGACAACTTGGTATCAGAGCATCGGTTCAAGAACACGATCAAAGGAGAGGCAAGACTAGCAGGTCGGATCTAGTAAAAAAAAAAGGGTAGAGTTGTGAGGGTTTTGATTCCTAGTTGAACAAGTACCTAGGTTCAACTGGGTTGAACGACCTGCTGGGTGTGGATGGCTACTAAAGACAAATGCTGTGATACTCCTTGAGCGATTGCTGGTTGCTGTTGGAGACGGCTTCTGTATGGAGACTCTAGTCAATTGGATTTATGTGTCATGTGATAGGTAGTAGGGGTGACTTCATGTGATCCACAACCACAATATCAAGTGTAGTATTGTGGTAATATTGATTTCTTCACCCTTACATTTCTGATTTTTGGTTCTAAGGTGCTGGTGTGTTAGATAAATCATCAATCTGACATATTATGGCGGGTAAAGATGATTCCAACTCTAAAGGGGACGGTTCTGATGGAACCCAAACTGTGCTCAACCCTGTTGGAAACATTAACCCAAATGCTCGGATTACAGTGAGTTGTTTGATGGAAAAAATTACAAGGAATGGTCCTATTCAGCAAAGATGGCTATCGGTGGTGCAAAACGCCAAGGTTATATCAATGGTCGAATTAAGGAGCCATCTAAGGAGGACACAAAATATGAAGACCGAGAGTTCGAGAATATGCTTGTGATGAATTGGATTCTAAACTCTATGGAACCTCTGATCTCAAAGAGTTTTCGTTATTGCAAAACTACATTTGAGTTATGGAATGCAATCGAGACAGCTTACTCTCAGAAAAGGAATCATGCAAGAATTTATCAATTAACTAGAGAGTTAGCTCAATTTAAACAAGGAGATAAATCATTTAAACAAGGAGATAAATCTTCGGGTGACTACTATGTGATATTAAGAGGAATGTGGCATGAGCTTAGTATATATCAACCTCTTAAACCCTGTTGTGCGAAAGAACAGGAAAAATATATAGAAGTTCAGCATATTTATGATCTCCTTGGGGGGCTGAATCCAGAGTATGAGACTGTACGGGGGCAAATTTTAAGTCAAGATCCTCTTCCGTCAATTGGAACAGTGTTTGCACTCGTACAGTGTGAAGAAGGTAGACGCGTTACAATGTCAGACTCTATTCCTTCGATCATTAATTCAGAAAGATCTGCACTTGCTATGACGAATCCTACCGGTAGAGGTGATGGTGGTCATGGTAGAGGCCTTGGTGGTGGCATTAGGGGTGGAGGCCGCAGTGGTCGTGGTCGTGGTGGTCCACCTGGTGTCGACCGCGATAAACTACATTGTACTCATTGTGGGAGAACTCGTCATACTAAAGATGCATGTTGGAATCTACATGGTCGACCTCCTTGGGTCAACACAGCATTTGCAGCTGAGACTTCAAGTGGCAACACTGGTTCTACAAACACTATAGGAGGTAAGGGGGCGTTAAATGTCAATGACGAAATCCAAGCTTTGAGGCAGGAGTTTCAAGCATCATGCCAACGCCTGCAAGCACTAGAAAGCAAAGGCACATCACACTCTACAGATGTAGCATCTTATTCAGCTGTGGGTGCATCACATATGGCGGCTGCAACAACATCGTCTACTCCATCATGGGTTATTGACTCAGGTACTACTAATCATGTGACAGGTATACGTTCTGAGCTCACCTCATACACATCACTACCATCTCTTGAGACAGTTAAAGTTGCTAATGGTAACCATACTAGAGTCCTAGGAGAGGGGACAGTTGATGTGAACCATAATTTATCCCTCAAGTATGTTTTACATGTTCCCCAATTTTCGCATAATCTACTTTCTGTGAGTTCCATTGCTAAATCACATCAATGCAGTGTCACCTTTTATCCTTCATATTGTGTTTTTCAGGATCTGGAGACAGGGAGGACGATTGGTGGTGGCCATGAGCATGGTGGTTTATATTTCCTTGACGTCCCTTTCAGAAATTTGGTTGCATTAGAGTCTATTAGCACTGCTGAGGCCACTTTAAAGTGGCATTGTCGTTTTGGTCATGCTCCAGTTAGAAGTATTGAGAATGTTTTTTCTCATTTAAATGTCAATAATGATGTCGTAGAAATAAATTGCAACACATGTCGCTTTGCCAAAAGTTGTAGAAACTCTTATCCACTTAGTAATAAAAATAAAAACAGTGCTCCTTTTTCCTTGGTCCATAGCGATGTGTGGTGTGCTCCTCTTGTTTCTATTAATGGCTATCGATATTTCATTTCCTTTATTGATGATGCCACTAGGTGCACTTGGGTTTTTTTGTTGAAATCTCGTGATGAAGTATTCTGCGTATTTGAAACCTTTCATAAAATGGTAGCAACCAAATTCAATGCAAAATTCAAACTCTTCGGTCTGACAATGGGGGTGAATATTTGTCACACAAACTACAATCATATTTAATCCAAAATGGAATTGAATCTCAAACATCCTGTCCTTATACTCTAGAACAGAAGGGTGTTGCAAAACGTAAAAACAGACATCTATTAGAAGTAATCCGTGCATTACTATTAGAAATGAATATTCCAAAAACATATTGGTCTGATGGTGTTCTCACTGCCTGTTTTCTAATAAATCGTATGCCTTCACGTGTGTTAGACGGTAAATGTCCCTTGCAAGTTCTTTGTCCAGATGGTCCATTATTTCATCTCCCTCCAAAAGTCTTTGGTTGTGTATGTTTTGTTCATGTTCCAAAACACCTAAGGGACAAGTTAGATCCCAGTGCTCTTAAGGGTATCTTTTTGGGGTATTCTAGTACTCAAAAGGGATATCGGTGTTATGTTCCGCAACAAGGTGGAAAGTACTTTGTTACCATGGATGTTACTTTCTTTGAAGATGTACCCTATTACTCATCAAAAGGGAAAAGAATATTGGAACCAAATAAACAGGGGGAGCCACCCACACTAGTTCAAGATGTTTCCCCACCGTCATATTCAAGTTCTTCCTTTCCAACTCTTCTTAGTCCTACATCAGTTCCTAGTGAGAGTCAGCACACAGATGCCCAAGTAAACCCACCACCTTTGAAAGTTTACTCCAGGAAGAGAACCAGATTTGAGCCGCCACTTACTCTCGGTACACTACCGTCTGAAGTCCCGAATCCAGAGACAGAAGCAGGCACTAAAATCTCTGATTGTTCAGGTACTCAAGTTTCTAACCCATCTGAATTAGATCTTCCTATTGCATTAAGAAAAGGTAAACGTACAAGATACCCATCCACTAGATACCCAATTCAAAATTATGTGTCATACCACTTCCTTTCCCCTACATATAAAGCTTTTGTGTTGCAGTTGTCCTCAGAACGTATACCACGATCTATCAGTGATGCCTTGAATAATCCAAAATGGAAGGCAGCTATGCTTAAAGAAATGACTGCTTTAGACAAGAATGGTACATGGGAAATTGTAGATCTTCCACATGGAAAGCAGGCGGTAGGTTGTAAGTGGGTCTACACCATCAAATATAATCCAGATGGCTCCATTCAACTGTATAAGGCACGACTGGTAGCAAAAGGCTTTACACAATCTTATGGAGTAGATTATTTTGAAACATTCTCGCCTGTTGCAAAGATGAATTCTGTGAGGGTCATCCTCTCTATTGCAGCAAATTTCCAGTGGCCACTGCATCAATTAGATGTCAAAAATGCCTTTTTGCATGGTGATTTACAAGTAGAGGTGTACATGAAATTACCTCCTGGGTTTGTTCCTGATGGTCAAGCAAATAAGGTGTGTCGTTTGAAAAAAGCACTTTATGGTCTAAAGCAATCTCCAAGGGTTTGGTTTGACAAATTTACCCAAGTTATGATGAGAATTGGATACAAAAGATGCCAGTCAGATCATACTTTATTTATCAAGAGGAGTGGTGAAAGTGTTACTATTCTTATTGTCTATGTAGATGATATTGTGCTGACAGGTAACAGTGAAAAAGAAATGCAAGTCCTTAAGGAGCATTTAAGCTTGGCATTTGAAATTAAAGACATCGGAGAATTAAAATACTTTCTTGGCATAGAAGTTGCAAGGTCCAAGAAAGGTATTTTCATAAGTCAAAGAAAATACACTTTGGATCTACTAGATGAAACTGGGATGATGGGTGTTAAGCCAAGTGACACGCAGATGGAGCAAAACCACAGGTTATGTTCGGATAGTGGATGATCCAGGAATGTATCAGCGATTAGTGGGGAGATTGATATATCTAACAATTACCGGACCTGATATTGGGTTTGCTGTCAGTGTTGTGAGCCAATTCATGCATGCACCTCGCACAGAGCATCTAAAGCCAGTCTATCGAATATTAAAGTATCTAAAAAAGGCTCCAGGCCAAGGTATAATGTATTCGAAGCATGGAAATGTTGATATTGAAATTATTGAGATTTTCACTAATGCTGATTGGGTAGGCTCCCTGACAGATAGAAGATCCACAACTGGGTATTGTACATTAGTTGGTGGAAATTTAGTCTCCTGGAAGAGTAAAAAACAAAGTGTTGTGGCTTTATCAAGTTCTGAAGCGGAATATCGTGCCATGGCTTGTGGCATATGCGAACTCTTATGGCTTAAAACACTTATGCAAGAGTTGGGATTCGTATGCAAGAAGCCAATGCTTCTTCATTGTGACAATAATTCTGCTTGCCATATTGCCACAAATCCTGTCTATCATGAGAGGACAAAGCATATTGAAGTTGATTGGGGTTTTATTTTTCTAATTATTGGATTTCTCAATCACCGATAATGTAATTCTCACACTTGATACTCGGTGGTTTTATATCAAGATTCTATGGTTCAATGCCTTCCAGGTCAAAATACCAAACTATATGGCTTGATGTGAAAATTTGGACTCATTTACAGTTTTCATGCCTAAATTTTTTAATCTTTTAGATTTTCTCCCCAAAGTTTCATTTTTTATGGGCTTTTAGACGTAAAATCCCATAGGTTGTGCTTTTAGGCCAATTATGTTTGTTCATGATTATTGTGCCTAAGAATTCTCAACTTGAGGCAGTAGGACCAAAAGATTCAAACTCAGTCTTTTAGCTCAAGCTCGCATAACATGGTGCTTTACACAAAACTAAGCATGTGATGGCCTTTTCAACTTAAAAATCCATGTTATGTGGTTTTTAAGCCAAGATTCGTAAACTTTATAGTCTTCTAGTCTAAGCTTGCATAACTTGAGGATTTAGACAAAATATGCATGCTTATGGATTTTTCATCTCAAGAATTCCGTATTATGTATTTTCTCGGTCAAAATCCCCAAAATCATAGTCTTTTAGCTAAAGCTTACATAACTTTAAGATTTAGACTAAAATATGCATGCTTATGACCTTCTCACTTAAAAGATCCCTGTTATGTGATTTTTAGGCCAAGATCCCAAAACTTGTCTTTTAGACCAAGATTGAATAACTTGAAGCTTTAGACAAAAATATTTAAGTTTATGGCCTTTTCACCTAGAACATCCATGTTAGGCGTTCTTTAGGCCAAAATCTTGAAATTTTAGGTCTTTAGCCCAAGGTTACATGACTTGAAGCTAAAAGATTAAACTCTCTCGGTCATGATCCAAATCTAAAAAATTCTTCCTCTGTTTGCCCAAGGTGGTTTAACTTGAGGATTCTTGACTAAAACTCTCATGTTAATGATCCAAAAGTCAAAATTCAAGGTCTTTTAGCCCAAGGTTCCTTAACTTAAGGCTATTAGAGTAAAACTCTTATGTTCATTAGTCAAAATCAAGACTTTTAGCATTAGGCTGATTAGCTTCAAACTTTCAGACTAAAACTCTCATGTTCATGATCCAAAACCCAAAATCCAAGGTCTCTTAGCCAAAGATTGATTTGTTTGTTGCTTTTAGGCTAAACCTCCCATGTTCGAGGCCCTTTCCACCCAAAATACATGATGTGTGTTTTTAGGCCAAAATAGCCAAACTCATGTTCCCTTGGCCCAAGATGGCATGTTTTGAGGCTTTGAAGCTAAAGATATCATGATTTATAGTAGTGTTCATCCAAAACTCCATAGAATGAGATTTTTTGTTCTTTTATTCATACCTTGAAGCTCTAGGCATAAAACCACTGTGCTCAAGGTTTCATAACTCCAAAATCCCAACATTAGGGCCTTTAATACAAAATCCCAAAGTTGAAAGCTTTATTCCTATGAACACTATACTCATGATTCTAAAAACCCAAAATGCCAAGCTTATGACTTTTATGCTAAATAACAAAAATTCAAGGCTCTTATGCCAAAAACCACCATGTTTGTGGGTCTTATGCTTCAAAATCTCATAGCTTGAGGTTCTTAATTCAAAATCTCTATGCTTATGGCCTTTTAGTTAAAACTCAAAGTTTGAAGGCTCTTATGCCTGAAACCATCATGTTTATGGCTTCCATACCCACAATTTCCAAATTTGTGACCTCTTGGACAAACCCTCAAAATTCATGCATAAAGCAACAAGCCTTTGGTTTTTGAGACCAAGTCTTTAAAGCTTATGGCTCGAAGCCCAAATCAACAAGTTTATGACTTCAGTGATTTGTTTAAAAGTCAATAAATGAATCGTATACCAGATGATTTTTCGTTTAATTTGAAAGGCTTGAATTATGCTCTATGTTTCGAATATCCAACCGACTGTTGTGACATGCTGAATTGAATTTCTTGACATCTACTACTGGATTTAACTTTAACTCAACAAGGTTCTTTATATGAAAAATTCTTTTCTCAACACGGTTGGGGTCGTTTGTTTTTTTCATTTACATATGTAATTGAATCACATGGGTAATGGATACACATAAATCATGTTTGTTTGGTGTGATTTTGTTTCACATGTGTAAAGTAGCTATGTAAATGGTGTGAAACATAGCCCCTTTTGTGCCTTAGATTTTTACACCTCAAGAGTAGGGTTGTAAATGGGTCGGTTCCGGTCCGGGTCCAGGGTGGAACCGGAACCGTTTTCTAAGAGGGAGAGGGGGAACCGGAACCGGACTCGGTTCGGAACCAGAAAACTAGTTCCAGAACCGGAACCGATAATATTAAAGGGAACCAGAACCGGAACTGGAACCATTTGTGAGGCGGGACAGGTTCCGGTTCCGGGTATGAGATGTAGAAAAGTAAAAACCCTAATTAGAAAAGTAGAAAAGTAAGAAGGGTTTTGTTTTCACATACTAAAGTTACCTTATGTTATTATATATTGGGTCGGGCCTCGGGTCCACGGGTCTGAGCCACTGTGGATCTGGAACCAGAACCGTTTAGGTATCGGTTCCAAAAAAAGGATCCGGAACCGGAACCATTTGCTTATCGGGACCAAAATAAGGACCTAGACTCGGAACCTAACGGGTCGGAACCTTCGGGTAATCGGAGAATTGGGGACCCATTTACAACCCTACTTAAGAGGTGTGAAAATGATTCACACAGCACTGTTACAAGGCGGACTGCTACAATGCCATCATGAGCAATTCACCTTTTTTTTTTTTTTTGGGCCCCACTTGTAACATCCGGACCATTCATTCTCTTAAGAAGCTCAAACACGGTCATGTGTCCAATTTTTAACCGTTGATGATGCATGGAGGTTGACATATCATCAACATAATCACAGCCGTTGGATTAATCTATTGTTAGTAACATATAGCAGTCTGCGTTTTATGATTTTTTTTATTTTTTTGGGACCCACCTGTAAAATCAGGACCGCTCATATTCTTCAGAAGCTCAACGACGACCATGTGTCCAAGTTTCAACCGTTGATGATGCATGGAGGTTGAGATATCATCAAACAATATACAACCTATTGTTACTAACATACCCAGTCTGCCTTTTATGATTTTTTTAATGTTCTGGGGCCCACCTGTAAAATCAGGACCGTTCATATTCTTCATAAGCTCAAACACGGTCATGTGTCCAATTTTCAACCATTGATGTTGCTTGGATGTTAAGATATCATCAAACAATCTACAACTTATTCATAGATTCACATGTGAAAAGTTATGCTAGTAACAAACATTGTCCGAGATCAAAGCTCTTTGAATACCGAACCTCGTGATGATGTTTTTCCACACGAAATTTTTGGAATCTTGCTATGTGATGAAAGACAATGGTTCCGCCTCGATCCATTTGGTGAAATAGTTGGTGGCTACAATCAGCTACCTCCTGTTCCCCGGAGCTCGGTGAAGCGGTCCCACAATGTCGAGCCCCCATTGGGTGAATGGCCAAGGGCTGGAGAGCGGACTTAGATATTGTGCTGGCTGATGGAGGGAATGGGAGAATTTCTGACACTTCTCACATTTTCTAGCGTATACCTGCGCGTTCTTCTGCATGTATGACCACCAATAACCTTGGCTGATAGCTCGGTATGCTAGTGATCTCCCTCCAATATGGCTTTTGCAAATCCCTTCGTGTATTTCATAGAGGAAGTCCTCGACCCTGCTCGGATGCACACACTGAAGATATGGGCCTGTGAATGACTTCCTGTAGAGCTTGCCTTCGGGAGACAACCAGAACCGGGCTGCTTTGAGTTTGATTCGGTGAGCCTCACTTCTGTCCTCGGGAAGCTGGTCGTCCTTCAGGTAGGCTACGATGGGGTCCATCTTGCTCGGGCCAAGATCAAGGCACACTACTTCCCGAGGTGGATGGAGCTCTATGCTGGGCATGGCCAACGATCCTACTTCAATGTTTCTTCTCATTTCTGGTTCGACGGCAGAGGCTAAGTTAGTAAGGGCGTCGACGTGAGAATTTGACTCTCTACCTATCTGCCTGATTTCGGCCTTCTAGAACTGAGAGAGCAATTTTTTTTTTTGCAAGGGCTAGATAGACGGTCATCCTGTCGTCGCGAGCTTGGTAGCCTCCAGTCAACTGGTTCGCCACCAGCTGTGAATCACTGAGGACCACAAGCTGTGAGATCCGAGGATTTTGGCGCTGTTTAGTCCTGCTAATAGGGCTTCATACTCAGCTTCATTGTTTGTCGCCTTGAAATCTAGGGTCAGAGCCTGCTCGATGACCAGCCCTTCTGGAGACTGGAGGACAACTCCGGCGCCAGCTCTTCTTAAAGTGGAGGATCCGTCAACGAAGACTCTCCAAACTGGGGTGAGGGCTTGACCTTGTGATTGTTCATCAGAGTCTGTGGACGCTTCATGCCCCCTGCCCCCCAGTTCGGTGTCGAGCTGGGTTGGTGCCGAACTCGGAGAGAACTCCACGAAGAAATCTACCAACACATAGGCCTTAATCGTCGTCCTGGGCTGATACTGGATATCATACTGGCCTAGCTCGACAGCTCAGCCTTTTTTAAAGTCAGCCTTTTTTAAAACAGATTTAAGTGGATGTTCCGTAACAACCACTATAATGTGAGTTTGAAAATAATGAGAGAGTTTGCGCGAGGCACTGATGAGTGCCAGCGCGAGCTTCTCTAATGGTAAATATATGGTCTCGGCATCAATGAGGGTTTTGCTCGTATAATAACTTGGCTTTTGCACTTTGTCTTCCTCTTTGACGAGGACCGAGCTCACTGCATGATCCGAGACCGCCAAATACAAGTACAAAACTTCTCCCTGTATCGGAGTTGAGAGTAAAGGTGGTGAAGAGAGATAGGCCTTGAGTTCCTATAAGGCCTGGTCACATTCTGGAGTCCATTGAAATTTTAAATTTTTTCTAAGAAGCTGAAAGAAAGGCCCGCACTTATCTGAGGATCTGCTGATGAAACGGTTCAGTGCGGTAGCCATGCCAGTGAGCTTCTGGACTTCTTTCGCAGTGGTGGGACTTTGCACTCTGAGAATGACTGATATCTGATCTGGATTCGCCTCAATCCCTCTGCGCATGACCAAACTTCCAAGGAACTTGCCGGAGCCGACACCAAAGGCGCACTTAGAAGCGTTGAGCTTAAGCTTGAACTTCTTCAGGACGTCGAAGACTTGAGCCAAGTCTTCCAAATGGTTCTGCGCCTATTTGGACTTGACGACCATATCGTCAATGTAGACTTCGACAATCTTGCCGAGCTGATCCTGGAACATCCTGGTGACAAGTCGCTGGTAGGTGGCTCCCGCGTTCTTCAGCCCAAACGGCATCACCTTGTA
Source organism: Cinnamomum chago (assembly GCA_038049695.1). Taxonomy (NCBI): domain Eukaryota; kingdom Viridiplantae; phylum Streptophyta; class Magnoliopsida; order Laurales; family Lauraceae; genus Cinnamomum; species Cinnamomum chago. The sequence continues at coordinate 14,433,685 of CP142457.1, read as the reverse complement.
ACAGTAGGTGCCTCTGGGTGTTATGAAGGCGATTTTCTCCTCGTCTGGCCCATACATTGGGATCTGGTGATAGCCGCGGTACGCTTGAAGGAAGCTCATTTTGTCATGTCCGGCGGTGGCGTCGATCATCTTATCAATCTTTGGGAGAGGGAAGCTGTCCTTGGGGCAAGCTTTGTTGAGGTCAGTAAAGTCGACGCACACCCTCCATTTACCTGTTTTCTTCTTGACAACCATCATGTTGGCTAACCAGGCCGGATACTGGACCTCTCTGATCACTCCAGCTTCCAGCAGCTTGTCCACCTCCTTCATCACGCCCTCCGTCTGTGGTACCCCAGACCTGCGAGCTCTCTGCATCACCGGCTTGTGGTTAGGGTCCATATTCAACTTGTGGCACATGACCTCGGGGTCAATGCCGAGCATCTCGTGGGGCGTCCAGGCAAAGGCTTCTCTGTTTTGCACCAAGAATTGGACCAACTCTGACTTCTCTGGTTTCGAGAGCTGGCTTCCGAGCAAGAAGAATCGTTCGGATCATTTGGGTTGATCCTGATCTCGATCAGATCTTCCACGCTCTTCGTCTCCGGGTCCTGGCCGACCTCATCCAATTTCTTCTCCATCTCGGCCATGTTGACCTGCTTGGGCTCTTGTTCCCCGGACACTACCGCCATCAGGCACTGCTTGGCCGTCTGCTGGTCTCCTCGGACTGTAACTATCTCCACCTTGTCATTTCTACCTTCCAATGGGAACTTCAGCTTCTGGTGGTGAGTAGAGGGGACTGCTTCCATACTGTGGAGCCAGGTCCTGCCCATTATGGCGTTGTAAGGCGATGGCGCGTCAACCACCAGGAAGTCTGTCATCACGGAAGCTCTGCCGACTTGGACTCTGAGGGTCACCCTTCCCTTAGGGTACACTGGCTTGGCACTGAAGCCTATGAGGGGAGTTCAGGCTTCTTGCAGGTCCTTCTCCGTCAGGCCCATCCTTTTAAAGAAATCAAAGTAGAGGACCTCGGATGAACTGCCGGGGTCGACGAGGATCCTCTGCACAGTGCAATTCTTCAGCTTCAGTGTGACAATGAGCGGGTCGTTGTGGGGGAGCCGGACCCCTTCCAAGTCTGCATCTGAGAACCAGATCTTAGGCCCAAGATCTTCTTTCTACTAACAACAAAGGGATTACAGTTTTCTCCTAATATGTTCATAGCCATACAAACTAGAAACTGTAATTAGGTTTTCTAGAGCAATGGATTTAACTTGGGTTTTGACTTTTGAGTGGTGGGCTTCACCAGAATATGAATAGTATGTAGTAGGTTTTGTTGCCATAAAACTTCTTAAATGAAAGGGGAAAATGGAAGTCTCATACAGTTGAATAAAAAAGATAGGAGATCATCCTAACTACCAAAAAGTAACAATTTACTAGCAAGTCCTATATTATATATGCACATATTACTAACACTTTTCATAGTAACATGCTATTGCTTGCACCAGTGCTGGTTTTATTCCTGTTAGTATCTACAAGAACACTTTAAAATCAAGAAAATTTGGGTTTTTATACTTTCTCATGAAGGAACTATTAGTAAAAAGAACACTGGATGGAGACACTAAAAAGAATCCTACCTATAATTTTGCTCACCCTGAACCAAAGTTCCACATTGAATTTTCCTCTTGGTTGGGAGCTTGTCCTCTCTAGAATGTCTTCTCTTGGTTGGATTAGCCCAAGATAACAAAAAGTTGTTTTGTTCTTTCTCACCTGAGTGCAGGGCATCCAAGTTCCAAGGGGTCCAACAGGGCATTTATAAGTCCAGCCCCGATATAAATGTCATGGGCCGAACCTAGGCCAGAATTAGGGATGCTGCTGGCCTATTATTGGTTTGGGCTTAAAAAAATATAAGCTCGACTGATGGGGCGCTCAGACTTTTACAGAATTAGAAGGCATTAACCATTTAAATGGTTATTAATAAATAGCTACTAAAGATCAAAGTGTAGCAGTTACCTACCTTCAATTGAGAAAGGGCTCTAGATTGAAAAATTGAAATGCTCAAATACATTTCTGGCATTCTCTTTATTTCATAAGAGACCAATAGAACATCAATGAAGAGTAACAACCCAAAATGTATAAAGTTGAGAACTTCAGCATCTGTTTCACCACAAGACCCTATAGTTCTAGACATAGTAACTTAATGTAGAACATGCAGAACCAAGGGTATGTGGATTTAGTAAAGGAAAATGTTTAGAGCAGTCAAACTCAATTTGGGTCCTACTTCGTTCAACTTTAAACTATTATCCATAATCATATTTTTCATTGTTTCGCATACTTTGACTGCTCACGTAAGGTATCCAGAAACCTGATTTGAATTATTTAGTATCTAGAATTGATTTTGTGTTAGCAATAGAGTACTCAATGAAGTTTTCCCTTCTCGACAACTGTAACTTGCTTTCCAAACTAAAGACCCTGTAATGAATATCTTTAGGAGTTTTGCACTACGAACACTCTATGGCGAACAGGTCAATGGATCCATTCAATCTGATCATGTATGTCGATTACAGTGAGGTCCACTGTGATTTTCACTTAGAATAGTCCCGGCCAGCGAGTTGACTGAATTGAATTTTCTACGAAAATACGTATTTCGTGTAAGGGAAAGTCCATGGAGCCTGAATGGGAGCCCAGTCTCCCATGGGGGCCGTTCTTTCAGGCTCTATAGCACCGCTGTTCGTGTAAATAATGAGTTTAAATGTAAGAAAACTGTAAGTGCAGAAAATATAACTCACGAGATTAGGGGGAGCCTTTGAGGACTTATCCAATCGACCACGGAGAGCTGTCCGCTTGAGGGACCTGAAAGGGAAGAAAAAGCAGTCAAAGGACCTTGGCTGTGGGCAGCGCAGGGCTCTCCGATGCCTAAGTTAGTGCAGGGACAAAGGTCGGAGAAGAAGAGAGGCAGAGTAACGAGTAGGAAATTGCATGCATGTATGCGTACCTGGTTTTGGGTTGTAAATCACCTTATATGAGAAAAATCCTAGGTGCCTGTTAGTGGGCCTAATGATTTGACTGCTAGGGTCTCATTAACCCATAGAGTAATTAATGGGGATCCATCTTAGCCTACATTGCAATAAATGAGGGTCCGATCAGCCCATGCTACATTAAATGCTAGTCAATTGGGCCTGATTTCGCCTTGATCTGTTGGTGGCTGAGGCCCTATCGAATCCTTTCTTGGGCCCTGTCCTGCAACCACTGGATGTGGCTCTGTCAGGGATTTGATGAGGATGGACGGCTGAGATGGTGTATATGTCCTGTCAGCGCATGCTTGCATCCTGCCACGTGTCCTTATATGAGGCGTGGCTGTCAGTGCCTGTCTCGGATAGTAGCTCGTCACTTCGACTGTAGCCGAGATGTATCACTTGGTCGACGAGGCATATGGTCGAGACCGTGGTGATCAGTGCTAGTCTCGGCAAGCGCACTACGTCCGTGCCGAGACGCACACAGCCGAAATGGAGCACAAGAGAAGGCGTTATTGCTGGCCTTAGCATAACTTGCGCATTAAGAATTGCCCCACACAAAAACCAAACTCCAAGATGTGAAAGAATCCAATAGAAAACTGATCTTCTTTCCTGCAATTAATACTGGACTGAGCTCATGGCGAACTAATACTTGCACTAGAACAGTACTAATGCTGCAATTGTTTTAGGACTTTCTTTATTACAACAAATTACTGTCCTAGTCTCAATTTTCACATGAGAAATCAGGTTGTAAAACAATAAACACGGGGAATCTGTAAATCTGTCGTATCAAAATCAAACCACAAAGAAAGCCCAGTCAAAGAAATCCTTCAAATGAAAAAAAAAAAATGAATCAAATTGACAGTAGAAAAGGTAAGGATAATTTCTGCTATACATATAATTCTATCCTTCCAATAACCGAACAGATTAATGGAGTCACGTGAAAATTACAAAAAGGAAAAAAAAATGTATAAAAAAAACAGAAAAAAAAAATCTAGCCTTCTATTCCACCCTAAATCTACAGACAGGGCAACAGTTGCTCTGCATCAACCATTCCACAATGCATTCTCCATGAAAGAAATGAAGGCAACTCAGCTGTTTAACTTCGGCCTTATCAACGAACTCTTCCAAACATACCATACATGTCTCAGTTGAATCTTGCCCGCCTTTAATGAATCTCTTTGTTAACAATGCGGATGCGATCGCAGTCTCTGTTGCAGGAACTGCCCCAAAGCCCATATTATCATTCAATTTCTGGGATTCTCTCAATGCCCGATCAATCGTCTCATCAAACCAGTAGTTAGTGTAGAGCTCAATTCTGACTGAAATTGAAAGAATCTTGAAACATCTTCCTAGAGAATCTGCTTTCTTGGCTTTGTTATTAACATAGGGTGATAACAGGATCCTCACCTCATCAGCAATCCGATTTGAAAGTCCTATTTGAGAAATCGCGCGGCGAAGAAACCCATCCAACCTTTTTGGCAACAACAGTTCAGAAATGCATGTCGTGAAATCCTTCCATGGGTTCGAAAACTCTCTTCGCTCGACCCCAAATATTGAGGCTCCATCGGTAGAACGGGCCAGCCAAGTCTCAGTCTCATTCAACTTCAGTGATAATTTGGCCTGATTTAAATCTTCTTCTCCTCCCCACTTTCCGATCAATGCCGACGACATAGCATGGAGTGTACAGTCCTGAGTGGGGTGCCAACTCTGATTGGAATCCATGGTTGTTTTCTTGAACAAGAACGAGAAAGAACAAGGAATAAAGAACCAGAAGAATCTTTAAGAAGAATCGCACTGAAGGAAAATAATAACAGGAGAAGAGAAAGCTGTGTAATGAAGATCACAGGAGAAGAGAGAGAGATTTAAATAGGTTTCGTAGAGAGAGAAAGCAGTAAGAACGATAATAGGGAACAGCTGTAACTGTAAGCACCGCCAAACTACCAACGGTCACGTATTTCAAATAAACGTTACTTTGGTTACTGATAAATGGAAGTCGGCATCTGTGTGTGGTTCCTCATGGATTTTAGTTGGTGGATGCTGACCGTTGATTTTAGATGGTGAAAATCTTAGATATGTGATGTTACTTAAGTTTAACGGTCCGAATCAATGTGTCATGGTCGTCACTTGGCACAACATTAACCCAAATGTCCAACTGCACCAAAACCCAAACCTAAATAAGAAACTTTTTCAATGGGGGTTAGATCAATGTTATCTGCTTTTTAAAAATGTTATATTAAAAAAAAAACGTTGCAAATAGGTCATCTCAGATAACCGTTTTGTGGATGTTAGGATTGGGTTTGGGTCGGGTAGGCCCTTTTATGGAATTCTTTTGTTGTTTAAGGTTGGGTTTGCCCTAATTCCAACCCGACCTGCCTTAGCCGGGCCTTCATATTGTGCATAGCCTTTTGTTGGGATACACATAGAGGTGTAAACTGGCCCGGCCGGCACAACGAAACTTGTGTTGTAACCCCAAATGGCTAATGGCATGGGCCCCGTACTAGGCTAGGGAGCCCTAGGCCATGTCACGACACGGCCTCGCAGCCCCCAATGAGTAGATTTCAAACTCCCCGGCCCTAAAAAAGACGGTTAAATTGGGTGTTACCCCCACCTTCCCCCAAAAAAGCGAAACGTCAAATGGGGGTATTTTGTGTCATTTAAGTACTTTGAAAGTTTTTAAATACCTCATCTCCTCTCATTTCTCAATACTCATCCACACACTCTCTAAGCTCCCTCACTCTTCATAAGCTTTCAAAGGCACCAAGAACTCTTTTCAACCATTCCAAGGCTGAGAAGTTTGCTGACGACAAAAACTTTTGAAGGAGCTCTCTTTCACTCTTTCAGAAATTCTCTATAGGCTATTAGCCCTCACTTTCTTCAAGGATTTATTAGTTTAAAATTTGAATTTTATTCAGTAAAATTATTATATATAGTTGTTTTTTTTTTGAAAAAATGGTTGGACCATCACAACCGTTCAACCTTAACTTCTCTCTAAATGAGGAAGAACCTGTAAAATTTGGGTCAAAACTCGGAAGTAGATGTAGAAAGTCATCTTGAATCTGATCGCTCATGTTCTTTAGGCACAGAGAAAAGAAAAATGACTTATAGAGTTGGGCAATATTTTGAAATAATTCAAATTAATGGTCCCATTAGAAAAACAATGGATAAGTGTCATGCCGCCGTGATTAGGTTGGATTAACCCAATCCCTGGGGCGTGATAATTGAGACCAATTAAAATTTGAAGAATCAAAGTTTGAAAACCATGGATTAGCCCTCCTGGCCTTCCTCTAGCCTAGCCTAATTGTTCCTCCTTCCTTTGCCCTCAATAGACTCAAAATTGTTGGCACAATCCCAAGAAAGAGGCTCAAATATATAACTAGGGATGTAAATGGGTCCCTGATTCTCTGATTATCCGGAGGTTTCAACCCGTTAAAAAGGGGGTTTGGGTCCTTAATTAGGCCCTGATAAGTAAATGGGTTTGGGTCCGGTTCCACCTTGGTACGGATCCGTGGACCCGAGACCCGACATACTATCTCAATTTCCGAAAATCTCTCCTAGACCCTGACCCGGATCGAGACCCGTCCCATTTATGGTTATGGTTCCGGAGCCAAGGAACCGGCTCCGAAACAATTCCGGTCCGGATCCGGTTCCACCTTCTCCTTAACGATTTCGATTCCGGGTCCACCATGGACTCGGACTGGAACTGACCCATTTACAACCCTATATATATATAGCAAAAAGGCTTCCAATGGCTCTTTGGTCAATTAATCCACTTAAAGCTCGATTAATCAAACTCCAACGGTTATATTCCAACAGTCTGTTAACGAAACTTCCACATGTCGGTTAACCGACAGGTCACTGAAGTGCAAAACCTACACTTTTTGCCATTTTGATACTCAGACCGACAAGTGACCGAACTGAGGGTCGGTTAACCAAATTTTTCCTTAGTTTTTTTTATTAGAAAAAGATCTTCTAAATGGGAAATTTGGCCATGGAAAACTAGACTTGAAATAAGACTAACAAGTTTAAAATGGAGTTTCAAGAAGTGATTCAAGCATGTTTTTGCATGAAACTTCAAAATTCCAATTGATAAAACTTTTGAAGCTAACTTGTAAAGTTCAAAACATGCATAAGAGTCAAGTCTTAAAAACATGATGCCATATATGAAAATTTTAAGAAAAACGCATGAAGACTTCCAAGATACAAGGATTAAAACTTATGAGAAAATGAGAGATCAAGCTATCATAAAAATGTGAATGCATCCAATAAAATTGCGACAAATGAAGACCCTAACAAGACCTACATTCAAAACATTTTGGTTTGGCAGGTTCCGCTGTTCATTTGGACAGAGTATTCCACAAGGGTATGAGCCAGACCATTGAGGAAGAAAAAATATTGGTTTTGTCCGTGGATGGAGCTCAGGTGGTCAAGGTACGTGAATTGGACTCCTTTGTGAATCAAATGGAGAAAAAGCTTTGGTTTTGTTGGAGTTAAGAAAGCGTGATTTCTGTGCAAACCTCAAAGTAAAAATGTCTCATGTCTACAACATTCAGTATGAGACATGACACTTCCATCATCGTATCCAAATCAATATAATTGAACCTTACTTGCAAATAATGCTTCGAGCAAACAACTTCATACTGACTAAGACTGTATATCTAAATACAATAGAAATCGTGATACAAATAATAGAGTAGTGGGTATCCCTAAGAAGTAACAATATTGAGTGGGAGACATAAAAACCCTTCTCGCATATTAGATAGGGCAAGATCATGCAGATACTTTTATTGCATGGAATACATTCTCTGTATTGATTATGGGTTTTCTAAACACCGCTGGTGATACTGTATATGTTTTTTTGGTGTTTTGTAGGTTGAGTGGCTGACAATGAAATAATGAGGTTATGGTTGGCGTGACCCCTACATTTGGACTCTTAATGTTTTGTCGAACATCTTGTTAGGAATTGTGTGTATTGTAATTTTATGAATGCATGTTCATTTTAACATCATTTGAGTTTACACGTGCATTGTTTTTGAAAAAGTCGAGATCTAGAATTTTCACATACATGGTTTTATAACTCTCAAACTTGTTTTTCATGCATGATTTGGTTTTCTACCTTGGATGCGCAGTGTCATAAAATTGATTTTAGAGTTTATCTTTGCCATTGTTAGGTTCATGTTTTGAAAAGCACTTTTGAACTTATTTAAACATGAATCTAAACTTGGTTTCCATGGACCCTTGAATCCTTAGTTTTATTGGAAAATCTTATCGGATTTAAATTGGACACTTTGTTTTCGGTGAACCATTCGGTCCATCTTCGGTTAACCAAACTAGTTCATGTCGGCTAACCATCCTTCAACGAACCCAATTTGGTTCATGTTACCGAATGCTCATTTTCCTATGAAACCGAGTTCAGTGATCACTTCGGCTCAAGTTCGGCCAACCGAACAAGAATTCGGTTAACTGACAAGTCAACCGACAACTAGCTATTGGAAAGCTAAAGCGGATTCATTAGTTAATTTTCTCATCAGTAAGCCTTCTTTTCCACATCATATGTTAGATGCTTTGTTTAAATCTTTGGTAAATTCTTTTTAGCATGAAAACTACAATTTACTGAATCCATTAAATGAATTTTATTTTGAATGGACTTATTGTTTGGATTCTTCATTTGGATTCATACCAAGTTGAAATATAACTTTCATGTCTTTGATTCATGCTTTGCATACATCTTTGAATTTACTTGTAGCATGATTCTCTCACTTGGTTGAATCTTTACCTAAGTTGTTTTCATACGTTGAACACATAGTTATACTAATTTGTTTTGAAAATAACTATGTTTATGCATCACATGTTTTAGCCTTAAAACGTCATACAACTTGTCAGCACTTGATTAGTCATATCATTTGCAAGTTAATTTTGAAAAACATGAGATTACTTAGCATTTTCACTTCAATCGAATCTTGTTGTAGTTTACACTTTCAAAAGCTTTAGGCTTATATTTTTAGCTATATTTTAAAACTCGATGGAAGTCATCATATATACACATTGAGCATTCATTTTCGCATCATTAAGTGTACATGTTCAGTTGTATTTTTACTTTTACATTAGCCAATCTTAGAGGCATTGTAAAGCTAATAAGATTATATCTCTTTAAGCGTATTCTAGACACAATTGAGAGAGAAAGTCTTTATGCTTAGCCTAGAAAAGTATATTGTAGAGGTTATTACTTAGCCTAGAAAAGCACATTGTAAATGTTATTACTTAGCCTAAAAGAGCATATTGTAAAAGTTATTACTTAGCCTATTGAAAAGCATAAGATTGAGATAGTGAAAAATTCGGTGGAGTGTAGAAAAATTCGGTGGGGTGTAGGAAAACAAGCATGTAGTGGATGTAGTCATTGAGGCCAAACCACTATATATCATTCTGTCATGGTGAATGCTTGTGGTGACTGTTTATTGATAGCTTCCACATCTTACTGTAAATCAACACTTGTGCCAACTTGTTTTAAAGAAAATTTAGAATTTGGATTATTTGGTATAAAACCGAGCTCACATTATTCCCTCCCCCCGTCCCCCTTTAGGTTCCTGGACTTTCACGTCCCATTGAAAGAAAATGGCCATGTTTGTGTTGTATTCGCAGCAACATATGCAGAACACTTTATATTTCATTGCCAAATATATTTGACGCAAGCATAGCATACTATCGAAGGAAAACTATTGTCGAGATAATAAAAAAAGTTGAGAGTTAAACGCCTAACGATTGGCTCTTGACAATCTATAAATTCGCATGGAATACATTGTAGATGGATGCTTCAAATGCATGTTTTTACGGCCTATTGGTTTACTTCCTAATTTAAATGGGGATGTAATTATGTTTTGTATATAGTGCAAATGCACTTTAACAGTCGAACTTTCCAAATTCTCTTTGCAAACTCTCAAGTTGTTTATTCCCTCTAGATGTATGTTGATTATTTTGTATTTAGCATGAGAAAATGTTTTGTAATTTAGGAAAGATGTGAAGGGGAGCTTGCACTAATGGTGGAGAGCTTTTATAATGGTTTGCATGGTTTAATGGATGAGTGTTTGAAAGTCCATGAGGATCCTAACCCTAGAGGGGGGGGGGGGTGAATAGGGTGAGCTACAACTATGACCAATTATGACCAATTTTAACTTCTTAACATAAACTAGTCACATGTGATGAATAATCAATCAATATGCGGAAGCTAAACAAAATCAATCACCACATAGCAATCACCACAACACCAATGTTTATAGTGGTTCGGCCTCAATGCCTACATCCACTACCGGCTTGTGATCCAATCACCCCACCGGATTTCCACTATGTATGCTTTTTACTAGGCTAAGCAATAACCCTTACAATGTTGCTTTTCAAGGCTAAACAACAACCTCTCTATGTGCTTTTCTAGGCTAAGCAATAACCTTTACAAAATGCTTTTCTTAGGCTAAGCAATAACCTTTACAAAATGCTTTTCTTAGGCTAAGCAATAACCTTACAAGATGCTTTTCTTAGGCTAAGCAATAACCTTACAATATGCTTTTCTTAGGCTAAGCAATAACCTTACACAATTCAAGATTTCTCAAAGAAAGTGTTTACTCAACACTCTAAGAGATTACAATTTTAGCTCAATGAAATTGCCTCTTAAATAGGCGGATATGAAAGTGTAATACAAACTCACACAAACACTCTATGTATGCAAAAGTGTATGCTCATGATGTGTGTGTGTGATGACTTCAATCAAGTTTAAAAATAGGGCTTATTCAAATGTATGCTCAAGGCATTTCAAAGTTTAAAGCTCATAAAAGATTTATTGAAGTCTTATGCAAATCACATGTATGAAATTCAACTTGTTTATGACATGAAAATCAAAGACTAACAAGTTGTATGAAAAAGACTAATTTAGAACATGTGATGCATGTGCATGTTGTTTTCAAAAACAAATAGATTTTACTAATGTTTAAATGAATGAAAACAACAAGCAAGTTTCAACCAAGACAAAGAATCATGCATTAAAGGAAATCAAAGACTTTGGCTAAGCATGATTAAGTAAGGTTTTAAAATCAACTTGGATTGAAACCAAAGGTGAAGAATCCAATCTTAATTTAGACCAAAGATTAGAAGAAGAATGGATTCAACACATCATAGTTATTATGCTAAATATCATATACCAATAGTTTAACAAAGCACATAACTATGATTAATAAAGGTAGAGCTTACTTGGTGGTTTAACTTAATAATCCAAGCTTTAGCTCTCCTAATGACCTCCTAGCCTTTCCAACTTCATCCCCTTTCAATGGCTCCAAAATGGTCTCAAAGGTTCATGTGTCAAGCCTTGAAAAAGGTTGGAAATGAATGGACTTTATAGCCAAAAAGTGTCCAACGGCTAGTGTCTCGGTCGACCTAGAAACAGGGCTCGGTCGACCTAGACAACACAACGGTCAGAAAAATGACCGTTGGGGCTACAGGGCTCAGTCGCCCTGCAGTGTCCTCGGTCGACCGAGACACAGGTCTCGGTCGACCGGCGACACTGCCGGGCGAGTCCCTGGGGCCAAAATTTCCAAAAAATCTATTTTCAAAGTATTTTCTTAGGGAAACTTTTGGCCACTAAATCAAGCTTAAATAACATGTTTTAAGACATTCTAGGGGTTTTAAAACATGAAACATAAAAAGCCTAAAAAGATTTGAAACTTTAAACCAAAGGCTAGCTTGATTCTTAAAAACTCCTTTTTCACAAACAATGCATACAAATATGATTTTGAAGAGATGAAAGTATGCAAAGTTCAAACCTAAAGTCACAAGATGATTTTCCAAATATAATGCACAATGAATTAGGTTTTCAAAAGAGTTTTGGGTTTCAAAACTAATGCATCCAAGTTTAAAACCAAAACATGCATAAAACAAAAGCTTTTCCAAATCTTAAAAGCTATGCATGAATAAAACTAGATTTCAAGCTTTTCTAAAACAATGCAAGTGTGAACTATCAAATGATGCTAAAGTGCAAATGCATCCATCAAATTGCAATTACAAAATACCTAACAATCTCCCCCTTTGCAATTTGATGGCAACTTACTCATCATAGAAATTACACACCAAGGTCTTCAGCTCCCCCTCAGCTGGACAAGTCTTGAAATCTTCTTGGATGCTCCTTCTCTTAGCTTGGGCTCTTGGGCTCTTTTCTTCAATCTTCTTGATGCTTGGAGCTTGATCATTCTTCAAGCTTTCTTTCCATCTTCCTCTCTTTAGCCAAGCATCTTCTTTAGCTCCAAGCTTTCTTTCTTCTATTTGCTCTCCCCCTTTGACCATGCTTCTTTCTCCTCTTGAGAACTTGAAAGCTTTCTCCCCCTTTGATGGATAGGAGATCTTCGAGTACTTGAACTCTCGAACTCTCTCCCCCTTTGATGAGTAGGAGATCTTTGAGTCACACTTGAACTCTCTTGACTAATTTAGAACATGTGATGCATGTGCATGTTGTTTTCAAAAACAAATAGATTTTACTAATGTTTAAATGAATGAAAACAACAAGCAAGTTTCAACCAAGACAAAGAATCATGCATTAAAGGAAATCAAAGACTTTGGCTAAGCATGATTAAGTAAGGTTTTAAAATCAACTTGGATTGAAACCAAAGGTGAAGAATCCAATCTTAATTTAGACCAAAGATTAGAAGAAGAATGGATTCAACACATCATAGTTATTATGCTAAATATCATATACCAATAGTTTAACAAAGCACATAACTATGATTAATAAAGGTAGAGCTTACTTGGTGGTTTAACTTAATAATCCAAGCTTTAGCTCTCCTAATGACCTCCTAGCCTTTCCAACTTCATCCCCTTTCAATGGCTCCAAAATGGTCTCAAAGGTTCATGTGTCAAGCCTTGAAAAAGGTTGGAAATGAATGGACTTTATAGCCAAAAAGTGTCCAACGGCTAGTGTCTCGGTCGACCTAGAAACAGGGCTCGGTCGACCTAGACAACACAACGGTCAGAAAAATGACCGTTGGGGCTACAGGGCTCAGTCGCCCTGCAGTGTCCTCGGTCGACCGAGACACAGGTCTCGGTCGACCGGCGACACTGCCGGGCGAGTCCCTGGGGCCAAAATTTCCAAAAAATCTATTTTCAAAGTATTTTCTTAGGGAAACTTTTGGCCACTAAATCAAGCTTAAATAACATGTTTTAAGACATTCTAGGGGTTTTAAAACATGAAACATAAAAAGCCTAAAAAGATTTGAAACTTTAAACCAAAGGCTAGCTTGATTCTTAAAAACTCCTTTTTCACAAACAATGCGTACAAATATGATTTTGAAGAGATGAAAGTATGCAAAGTTCAAACCTAAAGTCACAAGATGATTTTCCAAATATAATGCACAATGAATTAGGTTTTCAAAAGAGTTTTGGGTTTCAAAACTAATGCATCCAAGTTTAAAACCAAAACATGCATAAAACAAAAGCTTTTCCAAATCTTAAAAGCTATGCATGAATAAAACTAGATTTCAAGCTTTTCTAAAACAATGCAAGTGTGAACTATCAAATGATGCTAAAGTGCAAATGCATCCATCAAATTGCAATTACAAAATACCTAACAGTGTTCACGAATGGTTTAAGGGTTTGGAGTCTGGATCCCCTGTTTGGATGAAACAGGGGAATGCTCGAAAACGCCACGTGTAAACAGTCACATGCCACTCATTGACCTCCCAGCTGCTTCTTTGAAATGAAAATAGAAAAAGCAGGGTGGCCTTTTTATAAATACAAAAAATGGAGTGAACAAAAAACGCTTTTAACTCCTATCGTCTTCTCTAAGGATGTTTCAACTCACGCCTCTTCTCCTTTACTTAGATGAGATGGTGGACCCCACATGTCTCATTCCACAAAAGGGTTGGATCATCATGGTTGCCAGGGGTCCACACTCAGACGTGCGAGCCTGATCATCAATCGGGTGGGGCCTTGGGGTCCCACAATCCAGTCCATCAAAATTGTATTTGACGAATCAGAACCCCATTTGTCTACAAGTCCAATATTGCTGAAAAGTGGGATTTCCAATATTGGTTCACTTCTTGTTGTATTTGTTTGTTAGGTATTCCTTGGCGAAAATCGGAGGTGTAGAAATAGGCTCTGGATTACACAAATTAAATCTCACCCAAAAAACTAATAAAACTCGTGACATCTGAAAAATAAAATTCAACTCGTTCTATGAAGACGGCATCAAACCACATATTTGGATTATTCAGTCTTCTCACACAACAAAGATGCTTTCAACAGACAATGGATTTCATTCCTGCTTAATACTGATCAAAATAAATTCCACTGTTTACAGAGTATTCCTGATTTGCTGAGAACAAAAACATATAAAAACACGAGCGGGAGGGAAAAAGAAAAACACACTACAAAATATAAAAAAGTGAAATTTTCCTATCCTTGCAACAGTGCTCCATTTCTCTCATCAAATTATATTATGCTGGGATGTCAACCTTCAACAGTTTTGATCGACAGAGGTTATGGGGTCCCATGGCCCACCTGATCGATGATAAGGAAAATTATATTATGCTGGGATATCAACTTTCAACAGTTTTGATCGACAGAGGTTATGGGGTCCCATGGCCCACCTGATCGATGATAAGGACCCACATTTGGAAGTGGACCCAAGGGCGATCCCAGTGTTCGTGGAACCTTGGGGAGTGGATCCCATCTGGCCCACCATCTAGTCTCCTACGTTTCATGGGGCGTTAATACAAGATTTTTATGGACTGGATTGTGGGACCCTAAGGCCCCATCTAATCAACGATCAGGCCCGCACATCTGAGTGCGGACCCCTGGGCGATCATGATGATCTAGCTCTTTGGTGGAATGGGACATGTGGGGTCCACCATCCCATCTAAGTAAAGGAGAAGAGGCGTGAGTTGAAACATCCTTGGAGAAGATGATAGGAGTTAAACGGGTTTTTTGTTCACCCCATTTTTTTTATTTATAAAAAAGCCCCCTTGCTTTTCTTATTTTCATTTCAAAGATGCAGCTGGGTGGTCAATGAGTGGCATGTGATTGTTTACACGTGGCGCTTTCGGATTGGGCCAAACAGCATTCCCCTGTTTCGTCCAAACAGGGGATTCGGACTCAAGGGTTTGATAGCGTTGTCTAGGTTCTAAGGATTGGAGATAAATATTTGCTTAAAGTTCTTTTGCAAATTGAGATGTCTGATGTTTCATTGTAAACACTCATTTGTTGTGATCATTTAGTGTAGGTGCATGAACTAGTGATGTTGGAAAAATGTATTGCATCCCAAAAGAACTGTGCGACGATATCGTCGCTCAACGGTAATGAACATTTAGATATGGTTTTGAATGGGCGACGGAATCGTTTTCGAATAGGACTAAATATCTTCAAAGGGAATCTATTGGGGGACGATATTGTCGCCCGATAGAAATGAAATTGCCTTTGAAAGTTGATCAAATTGAGCGACGATATCAGCGCTCGTTTAGAAAAGGCATGAAATAATAATTTTTTGGTGGGAAGGCCGATTTTCTTTCACAAAAACTATGGGTGCCCTTTCGGTGCACGGGACATCTAACGTGATTTTTTGGTAATTTTCTATAGAAGAACCTATACACTTTGTTGGAATGTGTGAATTTTTAATCTTAGGAATTCACTTTTGTAAATATTTTTATGTTGGCTAATTCATGGGTTGGACAAAACTCTAGGTCCATAGAGTTGTATTTTCTATTTTATTTTAGAATGGACCGTAGTTGTGTCGTTGGAAGAGCTAAAGCGAAGAAAAGAAAAAAAGAATGGAAGACTAGGCGAAACCACTGAGGACCGATTGATCGGATGGCTGAGGTGTCCCACTTATTTTGGGTGGTCCGATCGATCAGATGGACTGTGCGGTCGATCGGATGGCGCAGGAATTTCGGGAAAGAGTCCAGATCTGATATGAAGTTGTTTCCTTTTGAGAGTTTGTTTCCCACTTTGAGTCCTATTTGTGTTCTAACTACAAGGTATGAATTTGTGGCTATAAATAGGGTATTGCTCTCAACCCTAAAGTACACATCAATTAGTTCTCTCATGAATTTGAGGTGAGAATACCCTAAGACAGATTCTTTGATTCTCTAGAGCCATTGAAAGATTGTTCTGAATGGTTGCTTTAGAAGGTTATTGTTGCTTCTACTCTCTTGTAGAAGATAGTTCATCTTGGCTGACAAGGTGCGAGGAGATCAAGTAAGGAGAACGGTGCATGGTGGAAGTCATGGCAGCAGGAAGTTCTACAAGAACAACTATAGTCCTTAGGTCGAGGTACTGATTAAGGTAAATGAGCTGTGAGTATATCTTGTAACTGTTCGTGAGTTCTTGATTTTTGGTTCGTGGTTTTTCTCCCTGGATAGGGTTTCCACGATAAATATTGTGTCTGGCGTTTTGTAGCGTGTGATTGGTAGATTGCTAGTTCTATCTTACTTAGTTGGTTACATCCGTTGTGTGTTGGTTTGATTAATTTGACTAGCATCCATTCTGGTAACCTGCGGAACTTTCAACTTCCTTATATCCAATTTCGTCTATCTTAAAATTCTATAAAATGAGGAATAATGCAAAGTGACAACGTGAACCATGTCCGGACACTAGTGTGCAGAATGAGAGAAGTGGGCATGATCTTCCTACACTATAGAATTTCTTTCTCTTATAATTATCAAGAGCAATAGAAATATTATCAATTTTCATTTTGACGTATTATGACTAATATTGAGGAGAATATAGGCAATTTGGTAGATGTGCACGTTGAAGTTGTAATGCAAGGAAATGGAGACTACAATAGTTTGAGCAGATCGAGTATTAGTGATACAATAACCCATCACAACTTAATAAATGTGAAGGGATCTATTGAAACTGATTTACGATGAATGATTCTTTAAATATGCAGCAGAACGCCACAAATACAAGGTAGTTATTATTATTATTATACTTTTATAACTTTGACCTATATATCTAATATACTTTCACATTAGGCTAACATTGTATAATTCAACTGATTAGGGACATCTAATAGGTGACATGACTTTCCTCCTACCTATGAGAAACCCCAATAGTGTGGCACAGACTCCAAAATACCGCCTCATAAAGTCTCGATGATACACTAAGGATGACTTCAACAAGAGGTCGGAGAGCTTTTTTTTATTTATTATTATTTATTATTTATTATTTTTATGGTGGCCACCTTGCTATACAACCATGAATGAAAATCCCTGGAGTGGCCTATTTCCCACTTCTCATGAGTGGGATGCATGTACTCATAGGGTCCACCTGTTGACGATCCGAACCATTAGAGTTAAATGTCATCATCTCCAGTGGCATATCTATAAATTTAACTTTCTTAAATTTTGGTCCCACTGTAGGATTCAACATATGATTGATTACGTAACATTGCATACGATTAATAATGTATAATATTGTACCAATTAATCACGTTACCAATCATCCCAAAACACACCAACTTGGCATGAGGGGCCACACTGAATGTCTAACAAAACCCATGTATTAGATAGACAGACAGATTGATGCGATTGAAGTTGAGGAAAGAAACATGCAGGTAATCAGTTACATGATGGAGAGAATGCAGGCTGCTACCTAAGCAATGCTCTATGTTTTGAATACTCAACTGAATGTTGTGACTTTCTCAATTGAGTTTCTTGAGTTCTACTACTTGATTTAACCTTCATTCATTCAGGTTCTTTATAAGAACAATTTTTTTTTCTTTTTTATTATGATCAAGTTCTGTCAAGAATTGAGTTCTTCCTTCCTAGACTTTTATTAACTGCAGTCCCAACGAACATGCTGACTTGATTGAATTTTAAATAATGACTGAAAGCTGTAGCAAACTATTAAGGACAACAATCGACATCAATGATCTTTTCATATTTTGTTCTTGTGAGTTTTTTTTTTCTTTTTTTTTCTTCCACTTTTTTACTAACTACAAAGGCATGATAACAAAAATAGAACAAGAGATCTGTCATGTAGACAACGACTATGACTACAGCACCCCATCTCAACCTAAGGCCAGGCTACATGTGGTAGAGATTGGAGTTTGTTCTAACTATGTTCATGGCCATATCAACTACAAGCTGTATTTAGTTATCCTAGAGCAATGGGATTTAACTAGGGGTTTTGACTCACGATGGGCCTTAGTAGAATATGTATAGTATTTAGTCAAGTTTTGTTGCCATTGAACTTATTAAATGAAGGGGAAAAAATGGCAGTGTCTTACAGTCCAAGTATGCACATATTATTAACCCTATCCATTGTAACATGCTACTGCTTGCACCAGCACAAGTCTTATTCTTGTTAACATCTACATATTCGGGTTTCTCTGTACATCCTCATGAAGGCACTACTAGTAAAAAGAACACCAAATGGTGCCACTTAAAAGAACCATGCCTATAATTTGCTCACCACAAACCAAAGTTCCATAATGAACTTTCCTCTTGGTTGGGAAGATGTCCTCTCCAAAATATCTTCTCTTGGTTGGATAAGCCCGAGATAAGCAATACTTGTTTTGTTCTTTGCTACCCGAGCACAGGGTATCCAAGTTCCAAGGGCCCAAGAGGACATTTGTAAGTCCAGCCCTGATATAAATGTCAAGGGCAGAACTTGGGTTAGAATTAGGCATGCTGCTGGTCAAATCCTGCTTTGGTCTTAAAGAAATATGGGTTCAACTGATGTGATGCTCCAACTTTTACAGAATTTCAAGACATTAGCCATTTAAATGGTTGTTAATATAAAGATACTTAAGATCAAAGTGCAGCAGTTACCTACTTCCAATTGAGAAAGGGCTCTAGATTGAAAAATTGAAATGTTCCTAGGCATTTTTGGCATTCCCTATCCATCATAAGAGACCATTAGAACATCATTTAAGAGCAACAACCCATGGAAAATGTACCAAATTGATCAAACTTCAGCATCTGTGCCACCACAAGATCCTTTAGTTCTAAAAATCAGAACTAAAGGTAGAACATGTATAATGCAATCCAACAGAAAGAACGTATAAATGGATCGATTGTGTAAACAAACAGTTTTAGAGCAGTCACACTGAATTAGGGGTGTATTGTGTTCAACTTTAAACTGTTATCTGTAATCATATTTCTCTTTGTTTCACTTGCATTGACTGCTCACATAAGGTATTTGGAAACCTGATTTGAATTATTTAGTATCCTGAATTGATTTTGTGTGAGCAATCATGTACAAAATGGACTTTTCCCTTCTAGGCGGCAGTAACTTGATTTCCGAAGTAAAGATCCTGTAATGAACCTCTTAACGATTTTCGCACTACCAACACTCTCTAGCAAACGAGTTGATGCATCCATCCAATCTAATCTTGTATTTCGATTAGAGAGAGGTCCACTGTCTTCGGAAATGGGTAGAACAGAGATGATAAGTTCTTAAGGAAGTTAATTCTTCCAGGAGTTTTGTTCAGAAGAGTCTTGTTGGCCAATAAGTTGGCTAGATTGAAATTTTAATAAAACTACCAAAATACGTACTATCTTTCCAACAAAGAGTTTACATGTTCCAAATTCAAACTAAAAAATGTGAAAGACCAAAATAGAAAACAGATCTTCTTTCCTGCAATTACTACTGGACTGAGCTCATGGCAAACTAATTGGATGCTCCAATTTTTACAAAATTAGAAGATCTTAACCATTAAATGGTTTTAAAGAGATGGATATTTAAGGTCAACATGGAGCATTTACCTACTTCCAATTGAGAATGGGTTGTGGATTGAAAACTTGAAATGTTCCGATATATTTTGGGCATTCTCTGTCCATGAGAGGGAGCCGATTAGAATAGTGGTTCAGATTTTCAAACCATTGAAAATTCACAAGTTGAGAATTTCAGCATCTGTTGAACCACAAGGACCCTATAGCTCAAAAGTCCGAACTTTAGGTAGAACTTGCAGGATGAAAGCTAGAGGAAAGAACATACAAATTGATATATTGACGTGGACACGCTCACAAAAGCAGGGGTGTGTGGATTGAATAAAGAAACAGGTCTTGAGTAGTCAAACTCACTTAGGGGCCTATAGGAGTAAACTCAAAACCCAATTGTGTTTAAGTATAAACTGGTTTGAGTAACCATTTTTTTCATTGTTTCAAGTTATCCAAATCCTAAACAAGGAATTTCATATCCTGAATTGATTTTGTGTTAACAATTTAAATACTAAATCGAAATTCTCCCTTCTACCCAACTGTACCTTGGTTTCCCAAGATGCTCTCTAGTGAACATGTTGACCGATCCATCTAAATTAAAGTTTCTAAACACTATTTTGGAGGTGAGTGCAACATAAGCAATAAAGGCTTTAAAGAAATTAGTTCTTCTAATAAGATTTTTATTATAGGAGTTCTGGCCAACAAGTGATTTTATTAGATTGGATTTTTAATAAAACTAGAGGAATAGTTATTTCCTTTAGTATTGAGGTTACATGTACCAAAACCCAAACACAAAAACAAGAACGAAAAAAATAGTAAAGAAGTTACATGTACCAAAACCCAAACACTAAAATAAGAAAGAAAATAACAGTAAAGAGGTCTTCTTTCCTCAAATTAGTACTCAGCTCATCAATAAACTAGTACATGCAACACAACTAATGCTTTAAGATTGTTAGAGTTTTCTTTCTATTTCAGAAACTAAGCAGTTTCTCAACTGATGATTCACCGTATCTTTCTTAAAATAATCAGTCGAGAAATTACGTGTGAAAATTGAAATGTTCTCTGTGATGGAATCCATCCATTCAAACAGGCTGGCCATGATTTCCTCTCATTCACCTTGACGCATACTACTTTCAGCTTCAATATCTCAATCAGATTTTTTCCAATATTCTAGTATTCATATAGATACGATATTAAAGATTGTTAAAACAGAGAAAGACATCAAAAAAATTTAGGGTGAATTCAGAGAACTTTTTGTTACCTTTGTTTGTTTAAAAAAAAATTAATAATATTGCGTATTTGCTTGTAAGAGAGAAGAAAAGAATATGAGTGCATCCATTTGACATGTCCTTTACCACACATTCATGAATCATGAAATTATAGCATGAAATTCTTGTTTAGAAAAACATCTATAAGGTGTGCTGCAATTATTAGAATAATTATTAAATCCAGAATCATTTCTCACATAAATGAGGAAGTGGCTAATTTGAGAGGATTTTAGTAAAGATTTTCAAAAAGCATAATTGGGGTTCTATTTTTCTAATTATTGGATTTCTCAATCGATGATAATGTAATTCTCACACTTGATACTTGGTGGTTTTATACGAAGATTCTATTGTTCATTGCCTTCCAGATAAAAAAACCAAACTATATGGCTTGATGTGAAAATCCCAACCTGTTTATAGTTTTCGTGCCTAAATTTTTTAATTTTATAGATTTTCTCCCCAAAGTTTCATTTTTTATGGGCTTTTAGACGTAAAATTCCATAGGTTGTGCTTTTAGGCCAATTATGTATTTTCACCATCATTGTGCCTAAGAATTCTCAACTTGCATTGCTGTACACAAAGTTCAGCATGTGATGGCCTTTTCAACTTAAAAATCCATGTTACGTGGTTTTTAAATCAAGATTCCTAAACTTAATACTCTTCCAGTCTAAGCTTGCATAACTTGAGGATTTAGACTAAATATGCATGCTTATGGATTTTTCATCTCAAGAATGCCGTGTTATGTTTTTTGGGTCAAATTCCCCAAAATCATAGTCTTTTAGCTAAAGCTTGCATAACTTGAATATTTAGACTAAAATATGCATGCTTATGACCTTCTCACTTTAAAATCCATGTTATGTGATTTTTAGGCCAAGATCCCAAAACTTGTCTTTCAGACTAAGCTTGAATAACTTGAAGCTTTAGACAAAAATATTTATATTTATGGCTTTTCACCTAAAAAATCCATGTTAGGCGTTCTTTGGCCCAAAATCTTGAAGTTCTAGGTCTTTTAGCCCAAGGTTACTTGACTTGAAGCTAAAAGATTAAACTCTCTCGTTCATTATCCAAATCTCAAAATTCACCCTCTGTTTGCCCAAGGCTGGTTAACTTGAGGCTTCTTGACTATAATTCTCATGTTCATGATCCAAAAGTCAAAATTCAAGGTCTTTTGGCCCAAGGTTCCTTAACTTGAGGCTATTAGAGTAAAACTCTCATGTTCATAGGTCAAAATCAAGACTTTTAGCGTCAGGCTGCTTAACTTAAAACTTTTAGACTAAAACTCTCATGTTCTTGATACAAAAGCCCAAAATCCAAGGTCTCTTAGCCAAAGATCGATTTTTTTGTTGCTTTTAGGCTAAACCTCCCATGTTCAAGGTTCTTTCCACCCAAAATACATGATGTATGTTTTTAGGCCAAAATAGCCAAACTCATGCTCTCTTGGCCCAAGATGGCATGGATTGAGGCTTTGAAGCTAAAGATTTCATGATTTATAGTAGTGTTCATCCAAAACTCCATAGAATGAGATTTTTTGTTCTATTATTAAACCTTGAACCTCTGGGCCTAAAACCACTATGCTCATGGTTTCAGAACTCCAAAATCCCAAAATTAGGGCCTTTAATCCAAAATCCCAAAGTTGAAAGCTTTATTCCTACGAACACTATACTCATGATTCTACATACCCAAAATACCAAGCTAATGGCTTTTATGTAGGGTTGTAAACGGGTCGGTTCCGGTCCGGGTCCATCAGAACCGTTAAGGAGAAGGTGGACCCGAATCCGGACCAGAACCATTTCAGAACCGGTTTCTTGGCTCCGGAACGGGAACCAGAACCATATATGGGACGGGTCTCGATCCGGGTCCGGGTTTAGGTAGAGAATGATATTAAAAAAAAAAAAACATGGTTTTTAGGAGAGATTTTCAAAAATTGAGGTAATATGTCGGGTCACGGGTCCACGGGTCTGAACCAAGGTGGAACTGGACCCGGGTCCCATTTACTTATCGGGGCCTAAATAAGGACGTAGACCCGGTTTTTAGCGGGTCGGAACCTCTGGGTAATCAGAGAATCGGGTACCCATTTACATCCCTACTTTTATGCTAAATAACCAAAATTCAAGGCTCTAATGCCTAAAGCCATCATGTTTGTAGCTCTTATGCTTCAAAATTTCATAGATTGAGGTTCATAACTCAAAATCTCTTTGCTTATGGCCTTTTAGCTAAAACTCTAAGGTTGAAGGCTCTTATGCCTGAAACCATCTTGTTTATGGCTTCCATACCCACAATTTTCAAATTTGTGACCTCTTGGCCAAATCCTCAAAATTCATGCAAAAAGCCACAAGCCTTGTGGTTTTGAGACCAAGTCTTTAAAGCTTAATGCTTGAAGCCCAATTCAACAAGTTTATGACTTCAGAGATTTGCACAAAAATCAACAAATGAATCGTATACCAGATGATTTTTCCTTTCATTTGAAAGTCTGAGTTATGCTCTATGTTTTGAATATTCATCTGACTGTTGTGACTCTGCTGAATTGAGTTTCTTGACTTCTGCTACTTGATTTAACTTTAACTCAATAAGGTTCTTTATATGAAAAATTATTTTTCTATCTTTCTTCAACATGGTTAAGTTCTTTCAAGAAGTGAACTCTTCCTTCAAAGACTTCTCTTGACTGCAGTTTCGACGAACTTGCTGCTACGTTGAATTTTAAACAACAGATGAAACCAGTAGAAAACTAATACTGACAAGTGACAACAATCCGACACTAATGCTCTTTTAATGTATTGTTCTTGTGAGCTTTTCTTCTTTTCTTTCTACTAACAACAGGAGACTATAAACATAATGAAAATTGAAAATGAAAGCACAAGTATGAACAAGAAGAGATCCCGCCATGCTGAGATGAGGGATTATGACTACAGCACCCCATTCCAACACAGGCCAAGCAATATGTGGTAGAGATTACTGTTTTGTCCTAATATGCTCGTAGCCATATCAACTACAAGCTGTAATTAGGTTTTCTAGAACAATGGATATAACTGGGGATTTGACTTTTGAATGGTGGGCTTCACCAGAATATGAGAAGTATGTAGTAGGTTTTGTTGCCATAAAACTTCTTAAATGAAGGGAAATGGAAGTCTCATACAGTTGAATAAAAAAGATAGGAGATCATCTTAACTACCAACAAGTAACAATTTACTAGCAAGTCCTATATTATATATGCACATATTACTAACACTTTTCATAGAAACATGCTACTGCTTGCACCAGTGCTGGTTTTATATCTGTTAGTATCTACAAGAACACTTTAAAATCAAGAAAATTTGGGTTTTTATACTTTCTCATGAAGGAAATATTAGTAAAAAGAACACTGGATGGAGACACTTAAAAGAATCCTGCCTATAATTTTGCTCACCCTGAACCAAAGTTCCACATTGAATTTTCCTCTTGGTTGGGAGCATGTCCTCTCTAGAATGTCTTCTCTTGGTTGGATTAGCCCAAGATAACAAAAAGTTGTTTTGTTCTTTGTCACCTGAGTGCAGGGCATCCAAGTTCCAAGGGGTCCAACAGGGCATTTATAAGTCCAGCCCTGATATAAATGGCATGGGCCGAACCACAGCCAGAATTAGGGATGCTGCTGGCCTATTATTGGTTTGGGCTTAAAAAAATATGAGCTCGACTGATGGGGAGTTCGACTGATGGGGTGCTCAGACTTTTACAGAATTAGAAGGCATTAACCATTTAAATGGTTATTAATAAATAGATACTAAAGATCAAAGTGTAGCAGTTACCTACTTTCAATTGAGAAAGGGCTCCAGATTGAAAAACTGAAATGTTCCAATACATTTCTGGCATTCTCTTTATTTCATAAGAGACCAATAGAACATCAATTAAGAGTAACAACCCAAAATGTATAAAGTTGAGAACTTCAGCATCTGTTTCACCACAAGACCCTATAGTTCTAAACATAGTAACTTAATGTAGAACATGCAGAACCAGAGGTATGTGGATTGAGTAAAGGAAAATGTTTAGAGCAGTCAAACTCAATTTGGGTCCTATTGCGTTCAACTTTAAACTATTATCCATAATCATATTTTTCATTGTGTCGCATACTTTGACTGCTCACGTAAGGTATCCAGAAACCTGATTTGAATTATTTAGTATCTACAATTCATTTTGTGTTAGCAATTGAGTACTCAATGAAGTTTTCCCTTCTCGCCAACTGTAACTTGCTTTCCAAACTAAATACCCTGTAATGAATATCTATACGATTTTTTCACTACCAACACTCTATGGCAAACAGGTCGATGGATCCATTCAATCTTGATGGGCCAGGCCCAAATGACTCGGTCCGTAGTGACGAGTTAGGCCCAAACGGCTCGGTCCGCGGTATCGGGTCAAGACCAACTGACCCAAGTCCATGATGAGCCCAAGTCTCATCTACCCGTTAAGGGCTGAGTCCGGATCCACTGAAGGGCGAAGTCAGCACGTCGTTTCATCTACCTGCCTTACCAATTCCCGCAGAGGATATGTTATCTGCCTACCTGCTCTTACCAATTCCCGCGGAGAATATCTTATCTGCTCGTCTGTTGTGGATGGTTCGGAAGACTCCACTAGAATGGAGTGTACATCTTTGGAGATCCCTGAAGAATCTCTCCACCCGTTAGAGAAATAGTATAAAAGGAGAGTCCTATCAAAGGGGCAAACCTCCTCGATTTCGACACATTATTCTTGTAATCTTTTACTTTGTAATCTCCTCCCCAGAGCAAGTGATCATTTGAAGTGGACGTAGGTCATACCGACCGAACCACTATAAACTCTCTCTCTCTTCATTAATTTTCACATTATTTACTAATCACTTGACCGGTGGTGCCCGAAACCGCTTTTTGGCATCATCAAATCTGATCATGTATGTCGATTACAGAGAGGTCCACTGTGATTTTCACTCAGAATAGTCCCGGCCAGCGAGTTGACTGAATTGAATTTTCTAAGAAAATACGTATTTCGTTTAAGTAATGAGTTTAAATGTTAGAAAATCAAACTCCAAGATGTGAAAGAATCCAATAGAAAAGAGATCTTCTTTCCAGCAATTAATACTGGACTGAACTCATGGCGAACTAATACTTGCGCTAGAACAGTACTAATGCTGCAATTGTTTTAGGACTTTCTTTATTACAACAAATTACTGTCCTAGTCTCAATTTTCACATGAGAAATCAGGTTGTAAAACAATAAACACGGGGAATCTGTAAATCTGTTGTATCAAAATCAAACCACAAAGAAAGCCCAGGCAAAGAAATCCATTAAATGGAAAAAAAAAATGAATCAAATTGACAGTAGAAAAGGTAAGGATAATTTCTGCTATACATATAATTCTATCCTTCCAATAACCAAACAGATTAATGGAGTCACGTGAAAATTACAAAAAAGAAAAAAATGTATAAAAAAACAGAAAAAAAAAATCAGGCCTTCTCTTCCACCCTAAATCTACAGATAGGGCAACAGTTGCTCTGCATCAACCATTCCACAATGCATTCTCCATGAAAAAAATGAAGGCAACTCAGTTGTTAAACTTCGCCTTATCAACGAACTCTTCCAAACATACCATACATGTCTCAATTGATTCTTGCCCGCCTTTAATGAATCTCTTTGTTAACAATGCGGATGCGATCGCAGTCTCTGTTGCAGGAACTGCCCCAAAGCCCATATTATAATTCAAATTCTGGGATTCTCTCAATGCCCGATCAATCGTCTCATCAAACCAGTAGTTAGTGTAGAGCTCAATTCTGACTGAAATTGAAAGAATCTTGAAGCTTCTTCCTAGAGAATCAGCTTTCTTGGCTTTCTTATTAACATAGGGTGATAACAGGATCCTCACCTCATCAGCAATCCGATTTGAAAGTCCCATTTGAGAAATCGCACGGCGAAGAAACCCATCCAACCTTTCTGGCAACAAAAGATCAGAAATGCATGTCGTGAAATCCTTCCATGGGTTCGAAAGCACTCTTCGCTCGACCCCAAATATTGAGGCTCCATCGGTAGAACGGACCAGCCAAGTCTCAGTCTCATTCAACTTCAGTGATAATTTTGAAAGTCCTTGGGATCCTAACCCTAGAGGGGGGGGGTGAATAGGGTGAGCTACAATTATGACCAATTTAGACCAATTTTAACTTCTTAAAATTAACTAGTCACATGTGATGATTAACCATACAATATGCGGAAGCTAAAATAAACAATCACCACAAAAGCAAGCACCACAACACCAAGGTTTATAGTGGTTCGGCCTCAATGCCTACGTCCACTACCGGCTTGTGATCCAATCACCCCACCGGATTTCCACTATGTATGCTTTTTACTAGGCTAAGCAATAACCCTTACAATGTTGTTTTTCTAGGCTAAACAACAACCTCTCAATGTGCTTTTATAGGCTAAGCAATAACCTTTACACAATGCTTTTCTTAGGCTAAGCAATAACCTTACAAGATGCTTTTCTTAGGCTAAGCAATAACCTTACACAATGCTTTTCTTAGGCTAAGCAATAACCTTTACAAATAAAGATTTCTCTAAGAAAGTGTCTTCACAAAAGATCACTCTAAGAGATACAAATTAAGCTCAAAGATGTTGCCTCTTAAATAGGCTAATGTGAAAGTTTAAAACAAATTACAAACATACACTTAAAACAAGTTAAAGTGTGTGCACAAGTGTATGGATGCTTTACTTCAATCAATTTCTACTATGAAGCTCTTAAATGAATGCATGATGCATTTTAAAATCAAAGCTTAATAAAATGATGATTGAAAGTAAATGCTAATCACATGAAGAATTCAAACAACTTAGAGAAATGAACTAAAACAAGTTGAATGAATAATAAAGTCTAAGAACACATGTGATTAGAATAAGAGAGTTTGCAAACTAATCAAATTTACCAAGAAGATATTGAGTTTGCAAAACAACTCTTTCAAGGCTTGAAATCATGCATAAATGAAAATACAAAGGATTTGAGCATGCATGGATTTCATTTGAATGGAAATCAAAATAACTATAAAGGTGTACCTTTTAAAAACTCATGAATTTGATTTCCAAATAGCCCTCTAGCCTTTTCAACTTCTTCCCCTTTCTTTGGCTCCAAAATGGTCTCAAAAGTTCATGTGTCAAGCCTTGAAAAAGGTTGGAAATGAATGGACTTTATAGCCAAAAAGTGCCCAACGGCTAGTCCTCGGTCGACCTAGAAACAGGCCTCGGTCGACCTAGACAACACAACGGCTATATTTCTGACCGTTGGAAAAATGGCCAACGGTAGTGTTCCCGGTCGACCTAGGCTGCAGTGTTCCCGGTCGATCTAGCCTAGCCCGGTCGACCTGGCACACTGCAGGCCCGGTCGACCTGGCCTTCTACGGATCAGGCCAAAATTCCCAAAATCCCATATTTGCATATTTTCAAAGTATTTCTTTGTGGGGATTTTTGGGCCACTAAACCAAGCCTGGAAACATGTTTTAAAACATTCTAAGATGTTTAAAAACAAGAACACACAAAGCCTAAAATGATTCAAAAGTTTAAAACCAAAGGCTAGCTTGATTTCTAAAAACTCTTTTTCAAAAACAATGCATACAAAAATGATTCTGAAAGGATGAATGTATGCAAAGCTCAAACCTAAAATCTCAAGATGATTTTCCAAATATAACGCACAAGGAAATAGGTTTTCAAAAGAGTTTGTATTCTAAAACCAATGCATCCAAGTTTAGAACCAAAACATGCATAAAACAAATACTTTTACAAAACTTAAAAGCAATGCATGTATAAAACCAGATTTCAAGGTTTTCTAAAACAATGCATGAGTGTAAATTCAAATGATATGAATATGTTAATGCATCCATCAAATTGCAAATACAAAATCCCTAACAAATTTGGCCTGATTTAAATCTTCTTCTTCTCCCCACTTTCCGATCAATCCCGACGACATAGCATGGAGTGTACATTCCCTACAAGAAAAACTGCTTATAGCGGGGGCCAGCGGCCGCCGGTAAAAGTCATATTGGCCGCCGGTAAAAGATTTAGCGACGGCCCCAGTGGCTGTCACTTAACGAGGGTATAAATAGGGTGGGTATAAGTCTTAACGGCGATTTTGTGGCCGCCGCTAATTTCACTTTTACCGGCGGCCACTGACTGCCGGTAAAAGTTTCACCGGCGATCGGTGGCCACCGGTAAAAGTCAAAAACTGCCGCTGTAGATGCCTGGCCGCCAGTAAAAGTTGAATGTTGTATAAAAAAATACTGCTTTTACCGGCGGTCAGGCGGCCGCCGGTAAAAGAAGTAAATTTTTTTTTCTTTTTTTGCTACAAATATTAGCCACATCCACCATATCATGCCTTTCATGTATTGGTACTCTTCTTGAGACTTTTTAAAATATATAAAAATTCCAAAAAAAAAACCCATAAGATGAGAATTTCATGTCTTGAGAAAAATTAAAAAGCTCATGAACACCTGGCCTGCACCCTAGGTTGTATTGGACCGGCCTTGGATTTTGATTCTTAGATGATATAGTAAAAATAACAAAAAAAAAAAAAAAGGATGATCGAGTCCATCATATGCTCAAGTTCCACTTTCTTAGATACATGACTCACGAAACAGAAGCATTGACTTCTGTTTAAGGTGATGGGGCAACTTTAGATGGAGTGAAGGAATCAGATAGGTGGTGAGCTCCCCTGCAAACACTAATCAAATGTTACACATTTTACAAAGAAAGCAGAAAGATAGTTAATGAGCAAATTCAAACCTGTCGCATTCACCATCTTTGATGGCATCAATCTTCCTTTTCAAACATGCACCTTGAGTGGCTATACACACAACTAGTTCAATTAATACAAAGAAAACCCAATGTTATTTACATCTTAAAAGTTATTCTGAGATGCCTTTTGGCATTCATCAAGATAAAATCAAAATCCAATCAAAAGTAAGGATTGATGTGTGAAGTGTAGTAGTCTCTCATGCCTGCACCTTCCCATCGCATCCATTCCTCCCACAAGTCCCAGCTTGGATCATGTATTCCCCTCATGGAATCATCATAACCATCTTCACTGTATTGATCATAAGATTCATCCAAATTAGACTCCCTCAGATTCGTCATCACCATCTGCATAAATCAAACAAACATAACCAACGTTAGATTTTCTATATTTAAGCTTGTATCCTTTTGCTTGGATCTGGAAAACAAATATACTATAAAAAAAATCCAATCAGTAAAATGAGGAAAAGAGGAGTGATTGTGATCCATCTCCTAATAGATAAAAATGAAAATTTTGCACTTTGGTGGAAATTCTCTGCAGATCTTTCATTGTCTAACCATACTACTTCAACATTTCCCTAGGATGGGTCCTTTAATCTGACACAGAAAAAACAGCCAGAGAACTAAGAATGACCCATTTCAGTTTTAATCAGACCTCTACAGATTTTCCACAACCCCACCACATTGCCAAGATTGCCAGTGCTCTGTACAAAATCTCACTCAAATCAGATAATCCCATCAGAAAAAATGAAAATTAAACAAGTAAAAGAGAACAAACACAACAAAAACTTGGGTTAGATAACAAAAATAAAAAAAGTCAGTTCCACTATGAAAGTCAGACCACTGCAGATCTTTCATGAACCAACTACATTGCGAAAATTCCCAACTTTCAGTTAAACTCTCAGCTAGAGCCAACATTATCCATGCAGTACAAAAAAATTCATTCATAAACAACAACAAAAAAAAAAACAAAAAACAAAAAAAAAACAAAATCTAGACTGACCCACACCCTATAAGATAACCAAAGAAGAAGGCAAATTTGTGCTTATTTTGTTGAAACCTAAGAGAGAACAAGAAATGCATGACTAGTAATAATTGAACAGCGTAAAACTGCAGATTTGATTACAGAGCATGTAAAAGACAATGAAAATACCAAACCCATTTGTTGAATTTCAAAATGAAAGTGCTTATATAACAGTAGTATACCTGTGTTGCCCTGAATTGCAATTTGAATACTAGTTTGATCTTGTTCTTCTCCACCCTCCATCTCGCCGCCCTGAACATCTCTGCTCTCTGCTTCAGCTCAGCATATTTCTGTCAATTCGAAGATTTTAGCCCCTCCAAAGATGACCCAGTCCAGATCTCGCCTCATTAACTTTCCAACACTCCAATGCATGAAATCCCGTGACCTGCACAAAAGATTCAAAATCTGAAAAAATTTTGAGGGGCAAAAAAATTATAAGAAACTAATTTATGGGTAAACTGATTACACCTTAATAATTTATGGGTCTAACTTAATAATAATGTTAGGCTTTGTAATTTTTTGTAATTTCAGAATCAACAACAAAAAATTGCATTTCTCATGTTTAAAGAATTCCTTAACCTTGCTTACACTAGGCAATGTTGTTAAAAGTTAAAGAGTCCCAGTAAA
Source organism: Cinnamomum chago (assembly GCA_038049695.1). Taxonomy (NCBI): domain Eukaryota; kingdom Viridiplantae; phylum Streptophyta; class Magnoliopsida; order Laurales; family Lauraceae; genus Cinnamomum; species Cinnamomum chago. The sequence goes on along the minus strand of CP142457.1, from coordinate 14,402,326 downwards.
AGTAGATGAGAACTTGCCAATAGCCAATTCTACTCTGCCAACCTTGAATAAAAGGGCAATGATTAATCAAAAGTGGATCCCATAGAAAACAGCTGAAGGATAATGGGACCATGGGCTGAACAGGCACAAACTCAATGCTCAAGGGTACCTTTTCTATAATCTATACCTAAGAAGTTTACAATTTTCTTACCACCTATAATAACTGCCAAACACCCATGAAGATCATCCTTCTTGTGAACACAAGAAACATAAAAAGAGTAGTGTATGCTAGTTCAGGTTTCAGATAGAGTTTGCTCACCCAAAGTGGATTTCTATACATTGATTAGAAGGTTTTGAAATTCCAACAACAAAAAAAAGTCTTATGATTTCTTGTCAAACAGTCTCAGGAATTCAGTTGGAATCTCTCAAACTTGACCTTATCTGAGTCATTGTCATACACCTACGATTGCAAATGACTACTGTCTATCCAAAGTCTGAGGGGACTGGCCATGTATCTCATGAATATATACAAAAGCAATAACTAACAGCAGAAATTATAATATCATGGCCAGTAAAAACAATGGTAAATGTACAAACTATCTATGGATGCACTTCAATTCAGGGACATGGGTATATCCCTCTTAAGTCATCTGGGGTGACAAAAAAACAAGAAAAAAAAAAAGCAGTTCAAACCCAATCAATAGGAGTTGATTATAGTCATAGATAAATGGATACTCACATCATAAGCTTCATTGATCCTATGAAATTGAACCCCACAGTTGCTCCCCTTGCAGACATCGGGGTGATACTGAAACATATACAAAAACATATGGTGCCCTTCAAATAACTGTTGGATAGTACCCTCCACGACAGTTCCCTGAGCCAGTGGAAATTAGATAGTAGGACCATGATAAACTCAGCAACCAATACAAACTAGTAAAGTCTAAAACATGAGTCTGAAACTTTGGCCATAATACCTTCATTTTATCTTCCAATTTTTCACAGAGAACCCTATTAAGTTCTTGCACATCGTGTTGCATGAATGAATCATATGTATCCCATCCAAATGATTTAGTCAGTTCTTTCGTAGCGACACTATTGTCACTATACTGAAGCTTATAGAACAAGCTCTGTAGAGCTAAAGGGATGCTTCCTGCTGGCATATCATTCTCTGTAGTTGGCATATGGTACACAGTCTGGAATACAACAAACAAAATAGTGACTCCTTTGGCAATAGAACAGAAACAGAGAAGAAGTAATACAGAAAGATGAGTGGGCACAAGATTCCATATTTATGGTGCTCTCTTTCCAAATGAAGAGAGATTGAAGAAGGAAAAAAAAAAGAGAGGAAGTTATCTGCTCATCTAACCTCTGAAGGTATGAATTCACATTTCAGACAGCCTAGTTTTTCTAACTGTCTTTCTCATAAACAAGGCCTGTTTAGAGTTTAGATCCCAATGCTCCTTTGCTCTCTACTTCTGATTGTAAATCTAATTACCTACAACCCTTAACTGGAACATCCAAACAGGCCTAGGATTGGATATCATGACCCTACATCTTTATTCTGCAGTCCATTGGAACTCTCTGCAAACACAGAAAAGCAATTTAAACATAATGGTCATCTGTCTTCTATTCTGATTTGCTTCCATATTACCAAAGGCCTTAAAACCTCTGGGACTCTGCATGAAATGGCCCAACAACAAAAACAAAATAAATAGCAAGGAAAAACCAATTAAAAATGAAACAAATTACATTAGCCCTTTCAAATCAAATCCAAAGATCAAATACCTTCTTAGAACTCTTCTTCCTGACTTTGTATCTCATGCTAAAGTTCAGAAAGCCATCTACCCAGGCATACCAACTGCAATGGAAAATGTAATTTAACAAGATTCTTAAGATCTTTTCTAGAAATTTACAAGAAATTATGGTTCCTGCTAATGAAATAGCAAACAAAATTAAAAAAAAATGAATGAAAAGAAACAACCAGAACAACACATTGTGGCAATGGAGTTCATCCTCAAGTGATCAATCAAATCCATTCTTGCATTTGTGGAGGCAAAGGTTGGGCATCGCAGGCAAAGCCTTACCCACCAGAAAAAGACCAGCCATTATGCAAGAATGGCTAGATGTTTGAGGGGGGGGTGCGGTGTGGTTCCAAATATACAGAACATTAATCAGGTTTGGGTTCTGATCAGACAGAGACCCATCATAAACCTGATCCATACCAAACTCAGGAGGAAAAATCTCATTGAATGACCATTCAAGCAATCCAAATCATTCTACAAATTAATATAAAAACAAAATATGTTTGCCATTGGCCTTCACTTCTGACTCTGTACAACTTCAGGTGGAGCTGAAGCCTCATGGTTTTTGGCCTTTTTCTGCTTTCTGTTTAAATGGGCCCCACCCTTAGATTCCACTTATCTTCTGCTACGTTAAGCTCGATCTTTGGTTTCTCTCTTTTAGCCAAATGGTTTATTTGTATTTTCTGAACACTCGCAACATCTATTTTTTTCTTTTTTTGTAGCTTGAATGGAGACATGTAATGCTGTCTTTGCGTTTTTGCCACTCCACAAACGTAGGAACGTGAAAAACGCTTCACCTCTCTCTCTCTCTCTCTCTCTCTCTCTCTTCCACAGTGCTTATCCTTTTCAGCTCTACGAATGATGACGAAAGAGAAATTTGTGGCTCCTGAATATTTCTCAGTGGACTAGATTAGATATCTTAAGAGCAACAAGCAATTTTTTATTGACAAACCCCACCTTAGTTTATACTTGTATTCAAGCTACAGCCTTCTATTTTAGTACCCACCTGCAGTTTTAAACTCAAACAAATAAAAGTGAAAGCAAAGTGCCAAAAGGATTAAAAGAATGAGTTTTTTACAGCTATATTGGGTGGTCCAATCCACTTTTTGGTATATATCCCAATTCATCACTTCTATGATCTTTTAGATAGCTAGAGATAATATCCAAAGAGTACTCATGATTATTAAATAACTCAAGGATAACAACAGCTTAATATCTAATTTGGATCTTTTTTGTGGCAATTATATCAGCATGTGTGCTGCCCTCGGGCATTCGCTTTAGAATAGTACAGATGCAGCAATATATATAATATATGAATCGTGCCTAACCATGATCAAAGTTGTAATTATCAAAGATTAGAAGATCATATGTTGGATATTGGTAGGTGTAGAACAAATTAATTGGGGGAATGATGGCAACAGAAGCCTCTCATTGAAATTTTGGTTGAAGCTTAGATATTTGGTGTGAAAATGGTTTTGTCAATTCATCTGCTGGGGCCACCTTGGAATTTTCATTATTGTTTAGGAAAGGCCATTTAGAACGGAAAGAAGTCCTCTTATTGTCCTACCAAAAAAAAAAAAAAGGCCCTCTTATTGGATAATTTTGATGGTATTATCCAAGTCCAAGTAAGATTTCAGCCTTTGGCCAATATGGCCAATCTACATACGATTGGCCCACCCTGACGAGTAGGTCAGAATTCAGATAGTCCTAACGCAACCCAATTTAGATTGAGAGCCTCGAACTGTCACATTCACAAGGAAATATCTAAATTATCTGTAGTAAAGTTGTTAATGATGTTTAACCTTTTTAGGTCTTATTTAGCAATTACTTTAGTGAACAAGAAACAATCATCAGCAGAGTACTACAGAGAGTAATCCCACTTACATTAAACAACAAGAAGGTCTAAAATCCTAGTAAGGAAGAAAATGCAGAAAGGAAACAGCAGAAAAACCAAATAGGATATAGACTTGACAAATTGATATCCAAATACCCATTGAAATATATGTATATTTACGAAGTACAAAACAACTATGATAAAACCATGTACTAGAATTAAAGCCCAAAACAATTGATGCCCTTAAATAACCCATAACCAATGGAAGAAATGCAGCTGGCATGGCATGAAAAGGAGACATTGGCAAATGTACTGAAACCTTAACCCTACATCCCATATCACATAAAAATAACAAGCCCTATCCATTAAAAATGGGAAAAAAATAAAAAATAGGAGCATTCCTCAGACCCTATGTGTTCACGTCACTTAAACAATCATCAGTAGAGTACTACAGATACTAATCTCACTCACATTAACAACAAGAAGGTCTAAAATCCTAGTAAGGAAGAAAATGCAGAAACGAAACAGCAAAAAAACCAAAACCATATATGTTAATCTCACTTAAACAACAATCAGAAGATCCTTTCAAAGACTAATCCCACTTACAATACAACAACAATATCTAAAACCCTAGTAAGGGTTTTGTAGTCGTTGGGAGTCTTGGAGTTGGGAGTTGGGAGTCTTGGAGATGCTAAATGGACAAAGAATTGTATGCAGATGCTCGAGTCATGTGTATAGAGGAAAATTATAGCTACTGTGCTTTCAAAAGCCTCATACTGAGTCTGTGTGGGGTCGTTTTGTGCTCACTAATTCAGATGGGGCCCATCCCCAGTCTCGGTTTAACCTTGGTCTCGGAAACCACATGAGGTCGGCCGCAGCGCCATCTCGAGGAATCATGAATCGAGTCTCGGTGGCCACGTCACAGGTTCCGATCTCGGTCTCAGCCTCTGCCCGACCTCGGCTCCTGTCACTCAGTCATAAATGCGGCCATAAATGCGCTGCCGCGACGGGGACGACGAACTGACAGGCAGAATGGGCGCCTGACCTAGATAAGAGGCACGCCTTATCTAAAGTCACGTCCATGGGCAAGGGGCGATGGTTCGATGGGACACTCCCTTTTCACCTACCCCCACTCAAGAGGTACGAATACACGCTGATGGGACTCCCATCCCTTCATGTGGACAGTACCATGATGACTCTCACATCTATATATTGCATGAAGAAAAATCTTACGAGGTACGCATATAATCCTCCCCTCCCAGAACTCTCTTCCTCCATTTCTCTCAGTTCTCATACTGACTTGAACGTCGGAGGACCTTCGGCTACCCACAGCCAGGGTCTCTGACTGTTGTCTTCTTCCTTTCAGGTCGTCGGAGGCTCGATCCTTTCCCTTCGTTTCCCTCAAAATCTCAGACCAGGAGCTTGATCCTCCATTAACTAAGTCCGTAATTTTTAGGCACTTACAGTTGGCGCCGTATGTGGGAACAGGATCTGTGCCAAAACTTCTACAGAAACCATGCCTCCAAAGACCAGAAACGGTGGCGGAGGACCGTCGAAGTCTCAGAAAGCGTCGTCCTTCCCACTGCCTGAGCAATCTTCATTTCCACCATTTTTACAGCCACAGTCAGTGCTTCCAGAACCAACCCCTGGCCCCCGTTCTGCTCTTCTTCCCCCTCCGGGACCGGCAGGGATTCCTCCCGCCAGGCAGGAGGCACCGGAGGTTCCGCGCCAGAGGAGGTCCGGGGGAAGGTCGGGAACCGCGCACGTGGAAGGCATAGTCCAGTCGGCCTCTTCGTCTCGGCCCGCGGCTACGCGCCCCCACCATGATGACCGTCGTGAGGTCCCTCTCCACCCTGATGGTCGGCCACAGAGGGGCCCGCAACAGAGCGCCCCCATGTCGGATCTTCGACAACGGGGCAAAACCCCTATCAGGGCGGCGTCCCATCAGTCCCACCGTCACTCTGGCGATGACGGTCAGTCTTTTCATCATATCCGTGGAACGAGGTATGACGACCCCCTGCTTAAAAAGCTTGATGCCCAGAACCAGGCTCTCCAAGATAAAGACGAGGTGATTCGTCGTCTAGAGGAGCGGCTCGAGATGAATGAGAGGAAGTCTCATGGCCCGCCTCCCCGGCGGCAGCGGACCCACCCGGGTAACCAGGATCTGAGGCATGTCCTCAACCACAGAAGGAGGTCTCGCTGCGAGGAGGAAGGCTCGAGCTGCAGTCATCTACCTAGTGGCCTCCAGGGAACACGGCGTGAGCCAGAATCCCCGAGACCCGATGACCAGACAGGCCTCAGGGAGTTGCTGGACCACTACGTCAAGCAGGAGGTCCAGGCGCGTTTGGCCGAGATCGGGTTCGCCCGAGACCAAACCGATGAACATGAAGAGAACAATCAGGGCATGTCCCCCTTTTCGCAGGAAATTAAAAATTTCTCTCTCCCAGAGAGATTTAGCGTCCCGAGGTTCGTACTTTATGACGGGGCCTCGGACCCAGAGGTGCATCTGCGGCATTTCACTCAGCGGATGTCGGTCTGGGGGGACGTCGGTCTTTTGAACTGCAGGGTTTTCTCATCCAGTCTGGGAGACCTCCCTCTCCGATGGTTCTGCGCGCTCCCTCCCGGATCGGTCTCTAGCTGGCGGCAACTCCGGAGCTCTTTTCTTGAAAAGTTTCAAGCGCACCGCGTCATCCCGAAGACGGGTAGCAATCTCATGGCGATCCGGATGAAAGACGGTGAGAGTATCACTCCCTTCGCCAGAAGATTCTGGACGATATACAGCCAGATTACCGACGCCAATGACGAAGTCGCCATCATGTGCTTTAGGGAGGGCTTACTCCCAGGAAATGAACTCCGCAGGGATCTGGTTCGGAACCCCGTGGCTACGATGAAAGCACTGATGGCAAGGGTGAAACAGTACATTGAGCAAGAGGAGAACGAGGCCCACGGCACAGAACGGTTCGGATTCCCAAAGAAGCACCAGGCCTCCGCTAGGGAAGGAACATTCCCCCGACCGAGGTCGGATACAAGGAAGCCCGCCCGCTCTTTCTCAATCTCCTCGGATAACGGCAAGAGGCCGAGGTCTCAGTCCGCCAAACCTGCCAGCGACCCTTACAGAGCTATCAGTGTTGTATTCAAGGAGCCCATTTACAGAATCCTGAGCAAAATCAAGGCAGAACCATACTTCCAATGGCCGAGGCCGATGCCAGGCGACCCATCCACCCGAGACAAGCAAAAACACTGCCCCTATCACAAGCAGCACGGGCACATGACTGAAGACTGCTTTGCACTAAAATCCCATCTCAAAAAGCTCGTCAAGGATGGGCACCTCCAGGAGTACATCAAGGGAGAAGAAAGAGTCAACCGAGCTCAGCAGCGCGTCCAACCCAGTGATGACCAGGACAGTGACGAACCAGCAGGTATCATCAACGTCATCCACCTGGCCCCCGCCCCGGGTAAGGAAAGTACCCGAGCTCGGTCAGAGGCCAGAAGGGCTGCCCATGGCAAGCAGGTGATGTCGACAGAGCTAGAAAGCGCCCCGAAGAGGGCTAAGAAGGAAAGGCCCAGGATTTGGTTCTCAGATGAAGACCTAAAGGGAGTCCAGCTCCCCCATAATGACGCCCTCATTCTCACCCTGCGACTTAACAATTACACTACCAAGCGCGTCCTCGTGGACCCAGGGAGCTCCTCCGAAGTCATCTATTACAGCTGCTTCAAGCAGCTCGGCTTGCCCGAGTCTGATCTGCAGGTAGCCCACATCCCTTTGATAGGGTTCAGCGCCGAGCCAGTGTACCCCAAGGGGAAGGTCTCCCTTGAGGTCCGGATAGGAGGCGCGACGAAGATGGCAGACTTCATGGTTGTAGATGCTCCATCCCCCTACAATGTGATAATGGGATGAAGTTGGTTACACGCCATGGAAACAGTGCCCTCCACCCCTCCATCAAAAGCTCAAGTTCCCATTAGAGAAGCCTGGTGGGGTGGTCGAGATCGTAACGGTGTGGGGGAACCAGCAGATGGCCAGGGAATGCCTCGTGGCCATAACCCCCGGGGAGGTTGAGCCACAGCAAGTGCATATGGCCGAGATTGAGGATGTCGGACGGACAGCAAGACAGAAGAGCATAGAGGACCTCGCCGAGGTCAGAATCGATCCTGAAGATCTGGAGCGCTACTTCCTGCTGGGTAGCCAACTCCCCGACACTGAGAAGGCCGAATTGCTAGACTTCCTACTTCTGAATAAAGATGTCTTCGCATGGACTCCATATGAGATGCCAGGGATTGACCCCGAGGTCATGTGTCACAAGCTGAATGTGGATCCCGGACACAAGCCCGTCGTACAGAGAGCTCGCAGAACGGGGGTCCCGCAGACAGAGGCAATAGTCGAGGAGGTGGATAAGCTCCTCGAGGCTGGGGCAATCCGCGAGGTGCAGTATCCCCAGTGGCTCGCCAATACAGTGGTGGTAAAAAAGAAAAACGGCAAGTGGAGAGTCTGCGTGGACTTCACCGACCTCAACAAAGCCTGCCCCAAGGACAGCTTCCCCCTCCCAAAGATTGATCAGATGATCGACGCCACCTCGGGGCATGACAGAATGATCTTCTTAGACGCCTACCGAGGTTACCATCAGATCCCTCTGCACAGATCTGATGAGGAAAAAACTGCGTTTATCACACCTCGAGGCATCTACTGTTACAAGGTAATGCCCTTCGGGCTGAAAAACGCCGGAGCAACATATCAGAGGCTGTCCACGAGGATGTTTTGGGACCAACTCGGAAAGACGATGGAGGTCTATATTGACGACATGGTAGTCAAGTCCAAGGATTCGCAGAACCATCTGACGGACCTACGCCAAACATTTGCCGTCCTCCGAGAGTTCCAGCTCAAACTCAATGCCTCGAAGTGTGCATTTGGTGTCGGCTCCGGTAAATTCCTGGGAAGCCTAGTGACTCGGAGAGGGATCGAGGCCAATCCGGAGCAAATTGCAGCCATACAGGCCATCCAGAGCCCGACCTCGGCCAAGCAGGTCCAGAGACTTACAGGGATGGCTGCTGCACTCAATCGCTTCATCAGCCGCGCCTCGGACAAGTGCCGTCCATTCTTTCAGCTCCTGAAGAAGAGTTCCAAGTTCCAATGGACTCCAGAATGCGACTTGGCACTGGAGACGCTCAAAAGGTACCTCTCCTCACCACCCCTATTGTCCACTCCGTCGCGAGACGATTTTGTCTATCTTTACCTTGCAGTCTCGGACCATGCGGTGAGCTCGGTGCTAGTTCGGGAAAGCGACAGGCAACAGTACCCCATCTATTACACTAGCAAAACCCTGCTCGGCGCCGAGACCAGGTATCTGCCACTTGAAAAGCTGGCACTAGCACTGCTCAGCGCCTTTCGCAAGCTCTCCCATTACTTCCAGACACACACGGTGGTGGTCATCACGGAATTCCCACTCAAGTCCCTCTTCCGCAAGGCGGACTTTTCTGGCCGAATCTCCAAGTGGGCCGTGGAATTGGGACAGTTCGACATCTAGTATCAGCCCAGAACCGCAATCAAGGCACAAGTCCTTGCAGACTTCGTCGTCGAATTCACCTCTCCTAGTTCGGCACCGACCTCGCTCGATACCGAACTGGGGGAGTCCAAGGGCAATAATGAAGATAACACCGAAACTGAGGAGGACCAGTCCTGGAAGAAATTCCTTGAGTCAGCTTGGAAAGTCTTCGTTGATGGGTCGTCGACATCTAAAAGAGCAGGTGCTGGGGTCGTCCTTCAATCCCCGGAAGGACTAGTCATAGAACAGGCACTGACCCTTGACTTCAAAGCATCAAACAATGAAGCAGAATATGAAGCACTGATCGCCGGTCTCGGCAGTGCAAGAATACTGGGGGCACGTCGGGTGGTGGTCTTCAGTGACTCCCAGTTGGTGACGAGCCAGCTGAGCGGAGACTACCAGGCCAGAGACGAAAGAATGGTGGCCTATCTAGCCCACGCCAGGCAGCTCCTCTCCCAGTTTGAAAAAGCTGAAGTCAGGCAAGTCGGTAGGGAGTCCAATCGTCATGCAGATGCCCTGGCAAGCTTGGCCTCGGCCGTAGAAGCTGGAAAAAGAAGAACAGTCGATGTGGGGACGCTGGAGAAACCAAGTATAGAAATCCCTCCAGTTCGGCAGATCTTATGTACTGATCTCGGCCCTAGCTGGATGGACCCAATTGTGGCATTCTTGAAAGAAGACAAACTTCCTGAAGACAGAAATGAAGCTCATAAAGTCAGGATCAAGGCTGCCCATTTCTGGCTATCTCCAGATGAAAAGCTCTACAGGAAATCCTACTCCGGACCATATCCCCAATGCGTTCATCCGAGCAAGGTAGAAGATTTTCTATTTGAAATTCACGAAGGAATCTGTGGAAGCCACATCGGAGGAAGATCACTGGCATACAGGGCTATTAGCCAGGGCTACTGGTGGCCCTACATGCAAAAGGATGCCCAGATCTACGCTAGGAAATGCGAAAAATGCCAGAAGTTCTCCCATTCCCTTCACCAGCCAGCTCGGGACCTAAGCCCTCTCTCCAGTCCATTGCCTTTTGCTCAGTGGGGGCTGGACATCGTCGGACCTCTTCACCGAACTCTGGGAAACAAAAGATGGCTGATGGTGGGCACCGATTACTTCACAAAATGGATCGAGGCAGAAGCCTTATCCTCCATCACCGAGCTTGATACGAAGAATTTCGTGTGGAAGAACATCGTCACGCGCTTCGGGATCCCCAAGGCTCTGGTCTCGGACAATGGAACCCAATTCGATTCAAAATTCTTCAAAAGCTTCTGTCAGGAACTCGGCATCAAGAACCTCTATGCAACCCCAGCATACCCACAAAGCAATGGGCAAGCCGAAATCTCAAACAAAGTGGTTCTAGAAGGGCTGAAGAAAAGGCTTGATAAAGCTAAAGGCAGATGGACGGAAGAATTACCAAGTGTCCTTTGGGCATACAGAACCACCCCGAGGCGATCCACCTCGGCAACTCCTTTTTCATTGGCCTACGGAATGGAGGCAGTCATCCCACTTGAGGTCGGTCTCCCGACCCTAAGGAAGAATCTCTTCGATCAAGGACAGAATGAAATGAACCTCGCCAGAGAACTTGACCTAGCCGAGGAACGAAGAGAAGCTGCATCCGTGCGTCTGGCCGCTTATCAGCGACGGCTGTCCCGAGGATATAATCAGAGAGTCAAGGAAAGAAGGTTCTCAGTTGGGGAGCTGGTCTTGAAAAAAGCACTCCCAGCAGATAGAGATCCTAACGAAGGCAAACTCGCGCCAAACTGGCTCGGCCCCTACAAGGTGGTCTCCGTCTCAGGAAGGTCGGCCTACAGACTTGAAGGGATGGATGGCAAGGAGTTGCCACGACCATGGAACGCTGCCCACCTAAAGAAATATTACTTCTAGTTGTATTCAAAATGATTGATCAATAAAGAAGAACCTTTTGACAAGGATCTGCCTTATATCTCTTCGGTCTCCCAAGGATCCGGCCCTCGCGCCATCCTCTTTGAGTTCGGACATATGACCAACTCCGCAAGGATCCGGCCCTCGCGCCATCCTCTTTGAGTTCGGTCACAGGACCAACTCCGCAAGGATCCGTCCCTCGCGCCATGCTCTTTGAGTTCGGTCACAGGACCAACTCCGCAAGGATCCGGCCCTCGCGCCATCCTCTTGAAGTTCGGTCACAGGACCAACTCCGCAAGGATCCGGCCCTCGCGCCATCCTCTTTGAGTTCGGTCACAGGACCAACTCCGCAAGGATCCGGCCCTCGCGCCATCCTCTTCGAGTTCGGTCACAGGACCAACTCCGCAAGGATCCGGCCCTCGCGCCATCCTCTTTGAGTTCGGTCAGAGGACCAACTCCACAAGGATCCGGCCCTCGCGCCATCCTCTTTGAGCCTGGTCACAGGACCAACTCCGCAAAGCTGTGTCCCTCGCAGCAATCTCGAACACACAGGCCATCTGCGAAGGCACGGAGTTCGGCCTACACCCAAGTTTGGTCCACACCTCTCGAGTCACCAAAGGATGCTCACCAAAAATAGAGATACGACCCCAGCCCTTAAGCGAGAGGGCCGCATCTCGGGGTATGAACCCAAACTAATTGCAAATTCCTTCCTGAGGCATTCCCCCCGGATCGTCATCTTTAAAACCTAGCCATTGGTCTGGGGCAGCCTAGTGGACTCATCAAAGGAGTTCATCACCACGGGACAGAGAGGTGGGTTAAGAGGTCGGACGCTTTACCGACCTCCAGGACTTGTAAAAATTTACATTAGAGCATCCACGTACCATGGCTTGTAAATTTGCACACACCATTGCAAAGAAAGGAAGAAAGAGTAAGGAGAGGAGAACAGCAGGATGAATTTTTTTTTTCATTGATCAGAGAGAATAATTACAAGGTTCTTACACTTCCAGAAGAAGAAAGGAAAATTACATCAAAGAAAAAAGAGAAAAAATTCTATAACTTCTTCGGCGCCGCTTCTTTATTTGGCTCCGGGGCCGGAGGATCCGATGAGGCTGGGGCGTCAGACGGAGGAGGAGGAGCCTGGGCCGCTTCGGCCTCGACAGGGGTCGGGGGAAGAGGGGGCACATCTGGAGCTTCGGAAGGGGTCCCCGGGGGGACAGAGCTAGGCTCTGATTCTGAACCCGGTGCTGCAGGCCGGAACTCAGGAAGATCCGCGAATATGGGGTCATCCACAGAAACCCCATATTTGCGAAGAGCCGCCTTACATCCCATTTCAAACAACACCGGGCTCAGATCCATAATTTGAGCCGTGTACTCCCCCGACGCCCAATCCCCCCATCTTGGTATGCCTTGGCGGCTTGATCACGCAGGGTGGACTCGGCATCGGCTCTCTCTTTCTTCAAGGCTTCGAGCTCGGCTTCCTTCCCAGCCAATTCGCTCTGCTTATTAACGAGCTCGCTTCCCCTTTTGGCAAGGTCAGCCTTCGTCTCCATGAGCTCGGCCTCCAGCTGAGCCGCCCTCTTCGCCTTGTCATCCGCGGCCCCCCTTAGATTTTTATTCTCACCCCGCAACTTAATGATCTTGGCCTTTGCCGCTTGTTGCTCCGTTGCGTGCTGGGCGAGTTTCTCCTCCGCCTTCTTTATTTCGGCCGCGCTGGCCTCCAGTGCGCCCCCCATCTTCTTCTTTTCCTTCTCCAGGGCGGCGATGTAGGCATTCCTTTCTGTCAGCCTATCCACCAGCACTTGAATCCTCTGTACGTTCTGCAAAAGGGTGAAAAGATAGTAAGGGAATCTAGTCAACCAAGAGTCCGAAAGCTGAAACCAAGGGGGAAGGGAAGCTACCTCAAGTGACGCCCTCATCGTCTGATGGAGCAGCCCAGCCGACGCGACCTGCTTATGTTTCTCCATGTCCAGGGGGAGGGCACATCCCCGAGCGACGGCCGCGACCGACTCCCAGCTGGAGCCCAGCCGATCCCCCATGGTCATGGGCTCGTTGGGGTTGAGATCGAAATTGGGCCTCCATGGCGCCGGCACGGACGGCTGGGCCTGTGGCTCCGCCTCCTGGAGCCTCTCCTCCGCGCCCGACAAGCGAGCCCTCTTCTCAGGGGGGGGGGCCTCACCCCCCTTTCCGGCCTCGGTGGACCGAGACCGGGTCTCCTTCTGTGGCTGCGGGGGAGGCGGCAGAGCCTCCTTCGCTGGTTCGACTACCTGCGGCCTGCTGTCCTTGAGCGGGCGCGGCTCCTTGGGCAGCCGGACCTCCTGGGAGGATTCTGCCGATCTCCCCTTCTTATTTTTGGCCGAGGTGGCCCCGGCCGCTCCCGACGAGGTGGAGGAGGCGGCCGCTGCAGAGCCCTGGGAGGCGCCAGACCCACTGGGAGCTCGTGTGGGGGCAGAGGGAGCTCACCCCGCGAAGATCAGGGAGCCCAGGTTCTTCAGGGGAGGTCGCTGGCCTGCCATCTCTTCTTCTTCTCCTCCTCTTTGATCTCGGGAGGGAGGGCTGTCAGCAATCACGATCGGGTCTTGAGGGTCCGTGGCTGGGCCGCTCGTCTCAGCAAGGGCTAGAACAATTTCCCCGATCGGCTGAGAGGGGATCTCGGCAGTCTTTCTGGTGTACGACTGATACCGAGGTTTGTATCCCAACAGCGCAAAGGCGGCTCGGTCGTGATGACCGTGGTAGCGATGGATTTTCTCTAACCACGCGTCGTTCCGCTTCCACTTGTCGAAGCCGGCCTCTTTCCTCCTCTTCTGAATGCCTGCACAAGAAAAAGGCAAGGACGTCAGCTCGGCATAAGGACAAGCAAGGGCGGTACAAACAAAACCTAGAGGGATGGGCATTTACTGGGGGGGGTCCCAGGCTTCCGCGGAACCTGGATTCTCCGATCCTCCTCGGTCTCGGTCCCCTTAAACTCCCAGTTCCCCGAGATCAAAATGTTAGGGATTTTGTATTTGCAATTTGATGGATGCATTTGCACTTTAGCATCATTTGAATTTTCACACATGCATGGTTTTAGAAAACCTTGAAATCTAGTTTTATACATGCATAGTTTTTAAGATTTGGAAAAGTTTTGGTTTTATGCATGTTTTGGTTCTAAACTTGGATGCATTGGTTTTAGAACCCAAAACTCTTTTGAAAACCTAATTCCTTGTGCATTATATTTGGAAAATCATCTTGTGAATTTAGGTTTGAGCTTTGCATACATTCATCTAAAAAAGAATCTTTTTTGTATGCATTTTCATATGAAAAGAGTTGTATCCAATCAAGCTAGCCCTTGGTTTTAATCCTTTGAATCATTTTAGGCTTTGGGTGTTTCATGTTTTTAAACATCTTAGAATGTCTTAAAACATGTATTCTAGCTTGGTTTAGTGGCCCAAAAATCCTCCCAAAGAAATACCTTCAAAAGAGCAAAAATTGGATTTTTGGACCAAACAGGTCACTCGCCCGGCAGTGTCGCCGGTCGACCGAGACCTGTGTCTCGGTCGACCGAGGACACTGCAGGGTCCCTGTGACCTGAAGCTCCAACGGTCACTTTTTTGACCGTTGTGTTGTCTAGGTCGACCGAGACCCTTCCTGGTCGACCGAGACACTAGCCGTTGGACACTTTTTCTCTATAAAGTCCATTCATTTCCAACCTTTTTCAAGGCTTGAACCATGAACTTTTGAGAGCATTTTGGAGCCAAAGAAAGGGGAAGAAGTTAGAAAGGCTAGAGGGCCATTTGGAAATCAAATGCTTGAGATTTAAAAAGGTAGGCCTTACTTATCATTTTGATTTCCATTAAAAGTAGAATCAATGCATGGTTAAATCTTTGTATTTTCATATTTGCATGATTTCTAGCTTTTAAAGAGTTGTGTTGCAAACTCTAAATCATCCTTGGTAAATTAGATTAGTTTGCAATCACTCTTATCAAATCACATGCTTTCTTAAACTTTATTTTTCATACAACTTGTGATTCTTTGAATTTCATGTCATTAACAAGTTGTTTATTATTCATGTGATTTGCATCAAACTTCAATCAAAACTTTTGTGTGTCTTAAACTTTCAAATGCTTTAAGCATATATTTGATTAAGCTTTCTTTTTAAACTTGATTGAAGTCATCACACACACACTTCATAAGCATACATCTTTGCATTCATTGAGTGTTTGTGTGAGTTAGGATTTACATTTTCATATCCGCCTATTTATAGGCAAATTTATTTGAGCTTAAATTGTAATCTCTTAGAGTGTTGTGTAAACACTATCTTTGAGAAATCTTGATTTGTAAAGGTTATTGCTTAGCCTAAGAAAAGCATCTTGTAAGGTTATTGCTTAGCCTAAGAAAAGCATTTTGTAAAGGTTATTGCTTAGCCTAGAAAAGCACATTGAGAGGTTGTTGTTTAGCCTTGAAAAGCAACATTGTAAGGGTTATTGCTTAGCCTAGTAAAAAGCATAAATAGTGGAAATCCGGTGGGGTGATTGGATTCACAAGCCGGTAGTGGATGTAGGCATTGAGGCCGAACCACTATAAACATTGGTGTTGTGGTGCTTGCTTTTGTGGTGATTGTTTATTTGAGCTTCCGCATATTGTATGTTTAATCATCACTTGTGACTAGTTTAGTTTAAGAAATTAAAATTGGTCTAAATTGGTCATAGTTGTAGCACACCCTATTCACCCCCCCCCCCCCTCTAGGGTTAGGATCCTCGTGGACTTTCACAAAATGCGTTCATCCCCAGCGTATTTGCTGGAATCCTCCAGGGCGTTCACCAAGGGATGGCGTCTGGCTTTCACCCGGAGGTAGTAAAGATCTTCGCCCCCTGCAGCCCTGCAGATGTCGTAGACATCTTCTATGTCATGCACCCTGAGACCGATGTCAAGAATCCAGTTCAGCTCCGCCACACCCATTATAATCTTGAAGCCGTTTGGCATTAACTGGAAGGGACAGATGTGCCATGCATGGAGGCAAGAACGGAGGAGCGAATGGATGGGAAATCTGACCCCGCCTTCGCACACTGACACCAAGGGGAAAGGCATCCAGTTCTTGTATCGGGTAAGGCCATCGGGAAGGCCCCCGAGGTCATCGGTTTTCACTAAAACATCAGCCGGAATTTTAAACGACGACCTGAAAGCCTCCAGGGCCGCAGGACTCTCTAGCCAATGGCTATAAACCCCTATCTTTCCTAGAGGGTTAAGGAGCAAGAAAAAATAGGCGAAAAACTGGAAAAACCCTAAGGGGCCAAAACCCTCTAAAAACAAAGAAAAGGAGGGGTGCGAAGGAGTAGTAGAGACAAAAAGAGGAACTCACAGAAAGGGCGAGAGGGACTGCGGAAGACGAGAAGACAGGAAGTACGAAGCAGAAGAGGAAATCTCCAAGTTCGGTGGTTCTCTGGCCTGGGCGAAGTTGCAGCAAGGTATTCAGCAATACGTTCTTCAGCACTTCAGCAAGGTCTCCTTCTCAGACAAACAATTAGGGTAAAAAGGGAAGGAGCAAGGGGCGTTTTCGTTTTATAGAGGGACGCACCTTCTTAATTACCTTGCCAGCGCATTACTTCGATCCCGGTGAGCAGCCATTCGAACAGCTCCACGTGGCAGCGACGGTTCGTCTCTCGCCACGCCTCTGGTACGATATTTATCACCTCGGTCATACGAAACGACGTCCCACTTGCCTACCATAGCAGAGCAATTATAACACCCTATTCATTGCCTAGGGCAGACGAAAGGGCATCATGATGAGGATCCCATAAGAGCAGGATACGAAAAGACAGCCCCGTCACTTCCGAGTCTTATCTCCCGACCTCGGGTGAGGCCCAAGAGGTCAAGGGATAGGGGGCAATTGTGTGGGGTCGTTTTGTGCTCACTAATTCAGATGGGGCCCATCCCCAGTCTCGGTTTAACCTTGGTCTCGGAAACCACATGAGGTCGGCCGCAGCGCCATCTCGGGGAATCATGAATCGAGTCTCGGTGGCCACGTCACAGGTTCCGATCTCGGTCTCAGCCTCTGCCCGACCTCGGCTCCTGTCACTCAGTCATAAATGCGGCCATAAATGCGCTGCCGCGACGGGGACGACGAACTGACAGGCAGAATGGGCGCCGGACCTAGATAAGAGGCACGCCTTATCTAAAGTCACGTCCATGGGCAAGGGGCGATGGTCCGATGGGACACTCCCTTTTCACCTACCCCCACTCAAGAGGTACGAATACACGTTGATGGGACTCCCATCCCTTCATGTGGACAGTACCATGATGACTCTCACATCTATATATTGCATGAAGAAAAATCTTACGAGGTACGCATATAATCCTCCCCTCCCAGAACTCTCTTCCTCCATTTCTCTCAGTTCTCATACTGACTTGAACGTCGGAGGACCTTCGGCTACCCACAGCCAGGGTCTCTGACTGTTGTCTTCTTCCTTTCAGGTCGTCGGAGGCTCGATCCTTTCCCTTCGTTTCCCTCAAAATCTCAGACCAGGAGCTTGATCCTCCATTAACTAAGTCCGTAATTTTTAGGCACTTACAGAGTCTAATAGTAATACTGCTGCACATCTTAAGCTACAATGCGTTGGACTACCCCATCCCTCCTTTCCTTATTATTATGTTCTACACCTGATAGAATCTGGTGGAGAGGAAACATGGATCAGCATGTGAGATACAAGCAGACAGTTTCATGGCATTTAGACTACATCGATGGACTTCATCACGGTTAGAGTTGAGACAGTTTGGGAACCCAAGTCTTATTCCTGGGAAAGAGTTGTTCCGTGTCATTCTCTTAAACTGAATTAGGGTGTAGAGGTAATCAGATACACTTTTACAGAGCCAATTTGTCATGACAATGCTTGTGGGTCTTCAAGATGGAAGATGGACGCATCAATCTCGATTCTAAGCCAAAGCAGGGCCCGTTTGTAATTTAACTCGAGCTATTCTCAAGCTGATGGGGAGGATTCTTTGTTTTAACTCAAATCTACTTGGAGATTTTGAATTCATTTCAATGTCCACTCCCATTTTCTCGTGCATCAAAGAATCAAACAGGGATCAACTGCCAAATTTTTCACCAAAACAACTCTCCATCATCATCAAATACCCACTATGTTGGCAACGGCAGTTAAAACCATTTGTAATCTATAAATGCAGAATCAAAACGCAGAAAAACCGGAACCATATGTATTAATCTCACTTAAACAACAATCAGAATATCATTTCAGAGGCTAATCAACAACAACTAGATCTAAAACCCTAGTAAGGAAGAAAACAAAAAAACGTGAGAAGGAAAAACCTAATCACATTCATTAATCTTACAAAAATCATGATCAGCACAACATACGTTGACCAATCTCACTTACACTGCAACAACAAGATCTAAAACCCTAGAAACAAAGAAAATGCAAAAAAACAACTGAGCTAAACTTCCAAAAAACCCCCCCAATCGCAAATGTATGAAGCAAAAATCAAAGACTCAGTTCGGATTAAGCAACCAAAACTCAATAAAACACAAACAAACTGAGGAAAACCGGAATCTAAGCCCGAAAAACTAACTGAAAAACGAGAACAAAACAAACAAAGAAGAAGAAGAAAACATCAATGGATGGAATACATAAACAAAATGAAGAAGATCAAACCACAAAACCTTCGAAAACTCAACAGATCTAAGCAAAAACGAAAGGAATGGTGATAGATTGAGAGAGAGAAGAAACAAGGAAGTGGTAAAACCGCTCTTCTGTACCTGAAAATCGCTCTTCTTCTATTTGCTTCTGGAAGAGAAGGGACTGAGAGATGGCGCTGCAGAGAGATGAGGAAGAGGAGGATCTGGTTCGAGCAGAGAGCGATGCGTGAGCAGGGAGAGAGCAGAGAGGGATGGCGTGAGCAGGGAGAGAGCGAGAGAGGCGTGAGCAGGGAGAGAGTGAGAGAGGGATCGATGAGGAAGTTTCAGCGTCGCCGAGACTTGAGCAGGGAGAGACTGTGAGCAGGAGAGAGCGAGAGAGGGAACGATGAGTGAGAGAGGGAACGCGTGAGCTGGAGAGAGCAAGAGAGGGAACGATCAATTAAAACAGATCGCACTTCATCCGGTTTGTATAGTTTTTTAGCGTTATACTGTCTGATTGAAGTGGCCGCCTGTGTAATTTCGACGGTAAATGCACATTTTCTTGTAGTGTCCTTAGTGGGGTGCCAATTCTGATAGGAATCCATGGCTGTTTTCTTGAACAAGAACGAGAAAGAAAGAACCAGAAGAATCTTTAAGAACAATCGCACTGAAGGAAAATAATAACAGGAGAAGAGAAAGCTGTGAGATGAAGATCACAGGATAAGAGAGAGAGATTTAAATAGGTTTCGCGGAGAGAGACAGCTGTAAGAACGATAACAGGCAACAGCTGTAACTGTAAGCACCACCAAACTATTAACGGTCATGTATTTCAAATAAACGGTACTTTGGTTACCGATGGAATGGAAGTCGGCATCTGTGTGTGGGTCCGCATGGATTTTAAATGGTGGATGCTAACCGTTGATTTTAGATGGTGAAAATCTTAGATATGTGATGTTACTTAAGATTAACTGTCCGGATCATTGTGTTATTGTCGTCACTTGGCACAACATTAACCCATATGTCTAACTGCACCAAAACCCAAACCTAAATAAGAACCATTTTTAATTGGGGTTAGATCAATGTGATCTGGTTTTCAAAACTATTATATTAAAAAGAGAATTTTACCCGAAAAAGGACTGTAGAGGTCCAATGACCAAAAGAAGTACCCATATTTTTGATGCAATAGAATCAATATTCCTGTCAGAATATTCATTTTTTTTGTTGCCTTTTTTCAACAA
This sequence comes from Cinnamomum chago, assembly GCA_038049695.1. Classification (NCBI taxonomy): domain Eukaryota; kingdom Viridiplantae; phylum Streptophyta; class Magnoliopsida; order Laurales; family Lauraceae; genus Cinnamomum; species Cinnamomum chago. Next base: position 14,382,449 of record CP142457.1, on the reverse strand, counting down.
GCGATGACGTCGTCGCTTAATATTGAGAGTTAGTATTGATGTCGTCGCTAATTCGTCGAATCTGCCGCTTCTTCGACCCTTATCATATGCGATTACTAGTTTTATGTACCAAAATGAACTAGAACAAAACTCTTCCCCAATATTGAATATTTCTTGTGGAGGTTGTTGATCTCCATTAACGAGTAAGGCATAGCACATTTTAACCTTCTTTCATGCGTTATCTACCATAAAGCCTGAATTTCGTGTTTACTTTTAAAAAAAAATTCATTAGGGTTTTGAAATATAGTTTATTTATTTCATTATCTTTGATGTATGATTATTTTTTGGTAGCTAAATCATCAAGGTAATGACCTTTTAAGGAAGGAGGAAAGGAAACCACCAGAAAAAGGGAAAGCGATGGGAAGAAGAAGGGGAAAATGGGGTTGGCGTCGTCACACGTTTAAATTTTTAATTAAAAAAAAAAACAAAAGTGATCACAAGGATCTAGAATTTTCACATACATGGTTTTGTAACTCTCAAACTTGTTTTTCATCCATGATTTGGTTTTCTACCTTGGATGCGCACTGTCGTAAAATTGATTTTAGAGTTTATCTTTGCCATTGTTAGGTTCATGTTTTGAAAAGCACTTTTGAACTTATTTAAACATGAATCTAAGCTTGGTTTCCATGGACCCTTGAATCCTTAGTTTTATTGGCAAATTTTATTGGATTTAAATTGGACACTCTGTTTTCGGTGAACCATTCGGTCCATGTTCGGTTAACCAAACTAGCTCATGTCGGCTAACCGTCCTTCAACGAACCCATTTTGGTTCATGTTACCGAATGCTCATTTTCCTATGAAACCGAGTTCAGTGATCACTTCAGCTCAAGTTCGGCCAACCGAACAAGAATTCGGTTAACTGACAAGTCAACCGACAACAAGCTGTTGGAAAGCTAAAGCGGATTCATTAGTTAATTTTCTCATCAGTAAGCCTTCTTTTCCACATCATATGTTAGATGCTTAGTTTAAATCTTTGGTAAATTCTTTTTAGCATGAAAACTACAATTTACTAAATCCATTAAATGAATTTTTATTTTGAATGGACTTATTGTTTGGATTCTTCATTTGGATTCATACCAAGTTGAAATATAACTTTCATGTCTTTGATTCATGCTTTGCATACATCTTTGAATTTACTTGTAGCATGATTCTTTCACTTGGTTGAATCTTTTCCTAAGTTGTTTTCATACCTTGAACACATAGTTATACTAATTTGTTTTGAAAATAACTATGTTTATGCATCACATGTTTTAGCCTTAAAACGTCATACAACTTGTCAGCATTTGATTAGTCATATCATTTGCAAGTCTTGTCAGCATTTGATTAGTCATATCATTTGCAAGTTAATTTTGAAAAACATGTGATTACTTAGCATTTTCACTTCAATAGAATCTTGTTGTAGTTTACACTTTCAAAAGCTTTAGGCTTATATTTTTAGCTATATTTTAAAACTCGATTGAAGTAATCATATATACACATTGAGCATTCATTTTTGCATCATTAAGTGTACATGTTGAGTTGTATTTTCACTTTTACATTAGCCAATCTTAGAGGCATTGTCAAGCTAATAAGATTATATCTCTTTGAGCGTATTCTAGACACAATTGAGAGAGAAAGTCTTTATGCTTAGCCTAGAAAAGTAAATTGTAGAGGTTATTGCTTAACCTATAAAAGTACATTGTAAAGGTTATTGCTTAGCCTAAAAGAGCATATTGTAAAAGTTATTACTTAGCCTATTGAAAAGCATAAGATTGAGATAGTGAAAAATTCAGTGGAGTGTAGAAAAATTCGGTGGGGTGTAGGAAAACAAGCATGTAGTGGATGTAGGCATTGAGGCTGAACCACTATATATCATTCTGTCATGGTGAATGCTTGTGGTGACTGTTTATTGATAGCTTCCTCATCTTACTGTAAATCAACACTCGTTCCAACTTGTTTTAAAGAAAATTTAGAATTTGGATTATTTGGTATAAAACCGAGCTCACATTATTCCCTCCCCCCGTCCCCCTTTAGGTTTTGGATCCTGGACTTTCACATCCCATAGAAAGAAAATGGCTATGTTTGTGTTGAATTCGCGGCAACATATGCAGAACACTGTATATTTCGTTGCCCAATATATTTGACGCAAGCATAGCATACTATCGAAGGAAAACTACTGTCGAGATAATAAAAAAAGTTGAGAGTTAAACGCCTAACGATTGGCTTTTCACAATCTATAAATTCGCATGGAATACATTGTAGATGGATGCTTCAAATGCATGTTTTTTCGGCCTATTGGTTTACTTCCTAATTTAAATGGGGATGTAATTATGCTTTGTATATAGTGCAAATGCACTTTAACAGTTGAACTTTCCAAATTCTCTTTGCAAACTCTCAAGTTGTTTATTCCCTCTAGATGTATGTTGATTATTTTGTATTTAGCATTAGAAAATGTTTTGTAATTTAGGAAAGAGGTGAAGGGGAGCTTGCACTAATGGCGGAGAGCTTTTATAATGGTTTGCATGGTTTAATGGATGAGTGTTCATGAATGGTTTAAGGGTTTGGAGTCTGGATCCCCTGTTTGGACAAAACAGGGGAATGCTCGAAAACGCCACGTGTAAAGAGTCACATGCCACTCATTGACCTCCTAGCTGCTTCTTTGAAATGAAAATAGAAAAAGCAGGGGGGCTTTTTTATAAATACAAAAAATAGAGTGAACAAAAAACCCTTTTAACTCCTATCGTCTTCTCTAAGGATGTTTCAACTCACACCTCTTCTCCTTTAATTAGATGGGATGGTGGACCCCACATGTCTCATTCCACAAAATGGTTGGATCATCATGGTTGCCCAGGGGTCCACACTCAGATGTGCGGGCCTGATCATCGATCAGGTGGGGCCTTGGGGTCCCACAATCCAGTCCATCAAAACTGTATTTGACGAATCAGAACCCCATTTGTCTCCAAGTCCAATATTGCTGAAAAGTGGGATTTCCATTATTGGTTCACTTCTTGTTGTATTTGTTTGTTAGGTATTCCTTGCCAAAAATAGAGGTGTAGAAATATGCTCTGGATTACACAAATTAAATCTCACCCAAAAATTTAATAAAACTCGTAACATCCTAAAAATAAAATTCAACTCGTTCTATGAAGACAGCATCAAACCACATATTTGGATTATACAGTCTTCTCACACAACAAAGATGCTTTCAACAGACAATGGATTTCATTCCTGCTCAATACTGATCAAAATAAATTCCACTGTTTACTGAGTATTCCTGATTTGCTGAGAACAAAAATATATAAAACACAAGAGCGGGTGGGAAAAAGAAAAACACACTACAAAATATAAAAAAGTGAAATTTTCCTATCCTTGCAACAGTGCTCCATTTCTCTCATCAAATTATATTATGCTGGGATCTCAACCTTCAACAGTTTTGATCGACAGAGGTTATGGGGTCCCATGGCCCACCTGATCGATGATGAGGACCCACATTTGGAAGTGGACCCAAGGGCGATCCCAGTGTTCGTGGACCTTTGGGGAGTGGATCCCATCTGGCCCACCATCTAGTCTCCTACGTTTCATGGGGCGTTAATACAAGATTTTTATGGACTGGATTGTGGGACCCTAAGGCCCCATCTGAACAACGATCAGGCCCGCACATATGAGTGTGGACCCCTGGGCGACCATGATGATCCAGCTCTTTGGTGGAATGGGACATGTGGGGTCCACCATCCCATCTAAGTAAAGGAGAAGAGGCGTGAGTTGAAACATCCCTGGAGAAGATGATAGGAGTTAAAAGGGTTTTTTGTTCACCCCATTTTTTGTATTTATAAAAAAGCCCCCTGCTTTTCTTATTTTCATTTCAAAGAAGCAACTGGGAGGTCAATGAGTGACATGTGATTGTTTACACGTGGAGCTTTCGGATTGGGCCAAACAACATTCCCCTGTTTCGTCCAAACAGGGGATCCGGACTCAAGGGTTTGATATCGTTGTCTAGGTTCTAAGGATTGGAGATAAATATTTGCTTAAAGTTCATTTGCAAATTGAGATGTCTGATGTTTCATTATAAACACTCATTTGTTGTGATCATATAGTGTAGGTGCATGAACTAGTGATGTTGGAAAAATGTACTGCATCCCAAAAGAATTGTGCGACGATATCGTCACTCAACGGTAATGAACATTTAGATATGGTTTTGAATGGGCGACGGAATCGTTTCCGAATAGGACTAAATATCTTCAAAGGGAATCTATTGGGAGACGATATCGTCGCCCAACAGAAATGAAATTGCCTTTGAAAGTTGATCAAATTGAGCGATGATATCAGCGCTCGTTTGAAAAATGCATGAAATAATAATTTTTTGGTGGGAAGGCCGGTTTTCTTTCATAAAAACTATGGGTGCCCTTTCGGTGCACGGGACATCTGACGTGATTTTTTCGGTAATTTTCTATAAAAGAAACTGTACACTTTGTTGGAATGTGTGAATTTTTAATCTTAGGAATCCACTTCTGTAAATATTTTTATGTTGGCTAATTAATTCATGGGTTGGACAAAACTCTAGGTCCATAGAGTTGTATTTTCTATTTTATTTTAGAATGGTCCGTGGTTGTGTCGCTGGAAGAGCTGAAGCGAAGAAAAGAAAAAAAAATGGAAGACTAGGCGAAACCACTGAGGACCGATTGATCCGAGCGTCTATTCGATTGATCGGATGGCTGAGGTGTCCCACTTATTTTGGGTGGTCCGATCGATCAGATGGATTGTGCGATCAATCGGATGGCGCAGGAATTTCAGGAAAGAGTCCAGATCTGCTATGAAGTTGTTTCCTTTTGAGAGTTTGTTTCTCACTTTGCGTCCTATTTGTGTTCTAACTACAAGGCATGAATTTGTGGCTATAAATAGGGTATTGCTCTCAACCCTAAAGTACACATCAATTAGTTCTCTCATGAATTTGAGGTGAGAATACCCTAAGACAGATTCTTTGATTCTCTGGAGCCATTGAGAGATTGTTTTGAATGGTTGCTCTAGAAGGTTATTGTTGCTTCTAATCTCTTGTAGAAGATAGTTCATCTTGGCTGACAAGGTGCGAGGAGATCAAGTAAGGAGAATGGTGCATGGTGGAAGTCATGGCAGCAGGAAGTTGTGCAAGAACAACTATAGTCCTTAGGTCGAGGTACTGACTAAGGTAAAGGAGTTGTGAGTATATCTTGTAACTGTTCGTGAGTTCTTGATTTCTGGTTCGTGGTTTTTCTCCCTGGATAGGGTTTCCACGATAAATATTGTGTCTGGCGTTTTATAGTGTGTGATTGGTGGATTGCTAGTTCTATCTTGTTTAGTTGGTTACATCCGCTGCGTGTTGGTTTGATTGATTTGACTAGCATCCATTCTGGTAATCTGCGGAACTTTCAACTTCCTTATATCCAATTTCGTCTGTCTTAAAATTCTATAAAATGAGGAATAATGCAAAGTGACAACGTGAACCATGTTCGGACACTAGTGTGCAGAATGAGAGAAGTGGGCATGATCTTCCTACACTATAGAATTTCTTTCTCTTATAATTATCAAGAGCAATAAAAATTTTATCAATTTTCATTTTGACGTATTATGACTAATATTGAGGAGAATATAGGCAATCTGGTAGATGTGCACGTTGATGTTGTAATGCAAGGAAATGGGGACTACAATAGTTTGAGCAGATCGAGTATTAGTGATACAATAACCCATCACAACTTAATAAATGTAAAGGGATCTAATGAAACTGATTTATGATGAATGATTCTTTAAATATGCAGCAGAACGCCACAAATACAAGTTAGTTATTATCATTATACTTCTATAACTTTGACCTATATATCTAATATACTTTCGCATTAGGCTAACATTGTATAATTCAATTGATTAGGGACATCTAATAGGTGACATGACTTTCCTCCTACCAATGAGAAACCCCAATAGTGTGGCACAGACTCCAAAATACCGCCTCATCAAGTCTCAGTGATACACTAAGGATGACTTCAACAAGAGGTAGGAGAGCTTTTTTTTATTTATTATTATTTTTTATTTATGATTTTTGATTTTTATGGTGGCCACCTTGCTATACAACCATGAATGAAAATCCCTGGAGTGGCCCTATTACCCACTTCTCATGAGTGGGATGCATGTACTCATAGGGTCCACCTGTTGATGATCCAAACCATTAGAATTAAATGTCATCATCTCCAGTAGCATATCTTTAAATTTAACTTTCTTAAGTTTTGGTCCCACTGTAGGATTCAACATATGATTGATTATGTAACATTGCATACGATTAATAATGCATAATATTGTACTAATTAATCACATTATCAATCATCCCAAAACACACCAACTTGGCAAGAGGGGCCACACTGAATGTCTAACAAAACCCATGTATTAGACAGACAGATTGATGTGATTGAAGTTGAGGAAAGCAACATGCAGGTTATCAGTTACATGATGGAGAGAATGCAGGCTGCTACCTAAGCAATGCTCTATGTTTTGAATACTCAACTGAATGTTGTGACTTTCTCAATTGAGTTTCTTGAGTTCTACTACTTGATTTAACCTTCATTCATTCAGGTTCGTTATAAGAACAATCTTTTTTCTTTTTTATTATGGTCAAGTTTTGTCAAGAATTGAGTTCTTCCTTCCTAGACTTTTATTGACTGCAGTCCCAATGAACATGCTGACTTGATTGAATTTTAAATAATGACTGAAAGTTGTAGCAAACTATTAAGGACAACAATCAACACCAATGATCTTTTCATATTTTGTTCTTGTGAGTTTTTTTTTTCTTTTTCTTTTCTTCCACTTTTTTACTAACTACAAAGGCATGATAACAAAAATAGAACAAGAGATCTATCACGTAGACAACGACTATGACTACAGCACCCCATCTCAACATAAGGCCAGGCTACATGTGGTAGAGATTGAAGTTTGTTCTAATTATGTTCATGACCATATCAACTACAAGTTGTATTTAGTTATCCTAGAGCAATGGGATTTAACTAGGGGTTTTGACTCACGATGGGCCTTAGCAGAATATGTATAGAATTTAGTCAAGTTTTGCTGCCATTGAACTTATTAAATGAAGGGGAAAAAGTGGAAGTCTCTTACAGTCCAATGTATGCACATATTATTAACACTATCCATTGTAACATGCTACTGCTTGCACCAGCGCAAGTTTTATTCTTGTTAACATCTACATATTCGAGTTTCTCTGTACATGCTCATGAAGGCACTACTAGTAAAAAGAACACCAAATGGTGCCACTTAAAAGAACCATGCCTTTAATTTGCTCACCACAAACCAAAGTTCCATAATGAATTTTCCTCTTGGTTGGGAAGATGTCCTCTCCAAAATGTCTTCTCTTGGTTGGATAAGCCCGAGATAAGCAATACTTGTTTTGTTCTTTGCTGCCCGAGCACATGGTATCTAAGTTCCAAGGGCCTAAGAGGACATTTATAAGTCCAGCCCTGATATAAATGTCAAGGGCAGAACTTGGGCTAGAATTAGGCATGCTGTTGGTCGAATCCTGCTTTGGTCTTAAAGAAATATGGGTTCAACTGATGTGATGCTCCAACATTTATAGAATTTCAAGACATTAGCCATTTAAATGGTTGTTAATATAAAGATACTTAAGATCAAAGTGCAGAAGTTACCTACTTCCAATTACGAAAGGGATCTAGATTGAAAAATTGAAATGTTCCTAGACATTTTTGGCATTCCCTATCCATCATAAGAGACCATTAGAACATCATTTAAGAGAAACAACCCATGGGAAATGTACCAAATTGATTGAACTTCAGCATCTGTTCCACAACAAGATCCTTTAGTTCTAAAAATCAGAACTAAAGGCAGAACATGCATAATGCAATCCAACGGAAATAACGTATAAATCGATCGATTGAGTAAACGAACAGTTTTAGAGCAGTCACACTGAATTAGGGGTGTATTGTGTTCAACTTTAAACTGTTATTTGTAATCATATTTCTCATTGTTTCACTTGCATTGACTGCTCACATAAGGTATTTGGAAACCTAATTTGAATTATTTAGTATCCTGAATTGATTTTGTGTGAGCAATCATGTACAAAATGGACTTTTCCCTTCTAGCCGACTGTAACTTGATTTCCGAAGTAAAGATCCTGTAATGAACCTCTTGACGATTTTCGCACTACCAACACTCTCTAGCGAACGAGTTGATGGATCCATCCACTCTAATCTTGTATTTCGATTAGAGAGAGGTCCACTGTCTTTGGAAATGGGTAGAATAGAGATGATAAGTTCATTAGGAAGTTCATTCTTCCAGGAGTTTTGTTCAGAAGAGTCTTGTTGGCCAATAAGTTGGCTAGATTGAAATTTTAATAAAACTACCAAAATACGTACTATCTTTCTAACAAAGAGTTTACATGTTCCAAATTCAAACTCGAAAATGTGAAAGAACACAATAGAAAACAGATCTTGTTTCCTGCAATTAGTACTGGACTGAGCTCATGGCAAATGTGTGGGACAACCTTTAAATGCGCAAGATTAGCAATAATGTTAGCTTGTGTCATGTTTCGGCTACATGCACCTCGGCACGAACCCTGGAACGCTTGCCAAGACCAGCACTGGCGAACACCGGCTCGGCCATATGCTCCGTCAAAAGAGATGTGCGTCTTGGCTACAGCCGAGGCGAGGAGTGATTGCCCGAAACAGGCACAGACAGCTACGTTTGACATTTGGACACGTGACATGGTACGAGCACGCGCTGATGGGACAGATACACCATCCAGGCCGTCCACCCTCACCAAATCTCTGACAGAGCCACATCCAATGGCTGCAGCCATATCAGGACAGGGCCCAAGAAAGGACCCGATGGGACCCCAGCCGCCAACAAGTCAAGGCGAGATCAGGCCCAATGTGACTGGCATTTAATGCAGCATGGGCTGATCGGACCCTCGTTTAATGCAATGTGGGCTATGACGGACCCTCATCAATTACTCAATGGGCTAATGTGACCCTGGCAGTCAAATCAGGAGGTCCACTAACAACTATCCAAGATCTTTCTCATATAAGGGGAATGACCACCCAACCAGGAAGGTACGTACACATACATGCATGTAATTCTCTGAACTTTCCTCTGCTTTTCTTCTCCAGCCAGCACCCTTGCACTAACTTAGGCATCGGAGAGCCCTGTGCTGTCCCACAGCCAGGGTGCTTTGACTGCCTCCTCTTCTTCCTTTTCAGGTCCCAGAAGCAGTTTGCTCTCCCCAGTCATTTGGATAAGTCCTAAGAGGCTCCCCCTAATCTTGTGAGTTGGTATTTTCAGCACTTACAATTGGCGACGTCTGTGGGGACGATTTGCAGAGTCTTCCCTAACACCATGACTAAGAGAGTTGCGAAAGGCGGAAAAACATCTAAAACACGACGAACAGGACCGTCCTCTGTCATCCTTCCTGCCAAGAAGAGGGGTGAAAAGAGAACTATTGCAGAAACTGTTGTAGACGATTATGACGAGCATGGTTTCGTCCCAATCGATGTCCAAGAGCATAATCTTCGCTCGGAGTCACTTTCGAGGGGAGTGATAGCGTCCCTCAGGCGAGGAGACCCTCGGCAGCAGTCTAGAGAGGGCCCTCAGCCTAGTCAAGCTCCCTTTCTGGAACGAGCCCCACGGGGTAAGTCCCCAGTAGTCAATGAGCCAGTCCTCTCCGACCATCATGAGAACGACGAAGAGGACTCTGACGAAGACTTTGACCCCACCCTTGAGGAGATTCGAGCACAAAATGCCACCATTAGAATGAAAGATGCTCTGATCTGCCAGCTCCAGTAGCAGCTGGAAAGAGTGACAGGCTCAGCAAGGCAGTAGCAGTCGCGGCAACACGACGAGGGGAGAGTTTCTTGTAGCAGACACACTGCTCCCCCCGAGAGACATTTAGGCTTCACCTGAATGAGAAGAGGTGTGATCGAGCTCGGATGAAGGCTCGAGCACCAGTCACAGCCATTCAAGGAAGGTGTCAGAAACCATTCTAGAGGTCAGGTATGACAACCAGGAGTGGCTAGACGAGCGCATCAAGCGGACAGTCTAGCGCAACCTGGAGGTGGCCGGTCTCACCCGAGACCAACTGGATGCCTGCGAGTCCATCAATCTCTCCGTGTCTCCTTTCTCTCGCGACATCAGGAATTATCCCCTTCCTAGGAAGTTCACCGTCCCAAGGTTCGTCACTTATGACGGGACTTCGGATTCAGCTGTGCACCTTCGACACTTCTCCCAGAGGATGTCTGTTTGGGGGGATGAGGATCACCTGAACTGTCTAGTCTTTTCCTCCAGTTTGGGCGACCCCCCCTTAAAATGGTTCTGTGCGCTCCCAGAGGGAACCATCTCGAGTTGGCAGCAGCTCCAGCAGTCCTTCATGAAAAAGTTCCAGGCCTACAGAGTCATGCCGAAGACGGATGCAGATATTATGGCCTTGAAGATAAAGCTAGAAGAGAACATCACCCGGTTCGCTAAGCGATTTTGGATAGTCTACAGCCAGATTGAGAACTCAAAGGATGAAGTGGCGATCTTCGCATTCCAGAACGCCCTGCTGCCAGACAGTGATCTTCGCAAAGATCTGGCCAAGAACCCTGTGTCCTCCATAGCAGTGCTGATAGCCATAGTCAACCGCTACATCGCCCAAGAGGACGACCAGATCCGAGCTCGGGAAAGTTTCGGGGTCACGCAGAGATATCAAGATGGCAAACCCTCGAAGAAGAACCGAAGAGAGGAGTCGGACAGACGCTGGACACCAGCCAGTTCGGCGAAGGCTCCAGCATCCACCTCGGGAGGAAGCAAGATGCCTAGGCTGTCCGTAGACCCATACAAAGCAGTCAACACGATCTTCAAGGAGCCTATCCACAAGATCACGAACAAGATCAAGTCGAAACAGTTCTTCAGTTGACCGCAGCCCATGAGGGGAGACCCATCCTCCCGAGATCAGAGCAGATTCTGTGCATATCACAAGCAGGGTGGGCATAAGACTGAAGAATGCAAGATACTGAGGTCACACTTGGAGAGGCTCGTCCAAGACGGACATCTGCAGGAGTACATCAAGGCAGGTGCCAGGGATGACAACCAGGCCCTGCGCCGAGACGAGAGGGGCCTGGCCAGTGATGGGTCTGAGAGACTCATTAATGTCATCCACCTAGTTCCCCCTCCCAAAGGGAGTAACTGAGCTCACACCGAGTCCAGGCAAGCCTCCCACAGTGAGCAGGTGATGGCGGCCGAACTCGGCTTAGCTCCCAAGAGGGCTCGGAGAGAACGGCCCAAGATCTGGTTCTCTGATGCAGACTTGGAAGGGGTCCAGCTCCCCCACAATGACCCACTCATCGTCACTCTGAAACTGAAGGACTGCACTGTCCAGAGGATCCTCGTCGACCCCGGCAGTTCATCCGAGGTCCTCTATTTCGATTGCTTCAGAAGGATGGGCCTGACGGAGAAGGATCTGCAGGAAGCTCGAACTCCCCTCATAGGCTTCAGTGCCAAGCCAGTGTACCCCAAAGGAAGGGTGACCCTCAGAGTCAAAGTCGGCGAAGCATCCGTGGTGACAGACTTCCTGGTGGTTGATGCGCCCTCGCCTTACAACGCCATAATGTGCAAGACCTGGCTCCATAGTATGGAAGCAGTCCCCTCTACTCACCACCAAAAGCTGAAGTTTCCATTGGAAAGTAGGAATGGCAGGGTGGAGATTATTACAGTCCGAGGAGACCAGCAGACGACTAAGCTATGTCTGATGGTCGTAGTGTCCGGGGAACGAGAGCCCAAGCAGGTCAACATGGCCAAGATGGAGAAGAAACTGGACGCGGTCAGCCAGGACCCGGAGACGAAAAGCGTGGAGGACTTGACTGAAATCAGGATCAACTCAAATGATCCGGAATAGTTCTTACTGCTCAGCAGCCAACTCGCGGAGCCAGAGAAGTCAGAGTTGATTCAATTTTTGGTGCAAAACAAAGATGTCTTCGCCTAGACGCCCCAAGAGATGCCTGGCAATGACCATGAGGTCATGTGCCACAAGTTGAATGTGGACCCTAACCACAAACCTGTGGTGCAGAGAGCTCGTAGGACTGGGATGCAGCAGACAGAGGCCGTGATCGAGGAGGTGGACAAGCTGCTGGAAGCCGGGGTTATTAGAGAAGTCCAGTACCCGTCTTGGTTAGCCAACACGGTGGTGGTAAAGAAGAAAACAGGCAAGTGGAGAGTGTGTGTTGACTTTACTGACCTCAACAAAGTTTGCCCGAAGGACAACTTTCCTCTCCCGAAGATCGACCAGATGATCGATGCCACTGCCGGACATGATAGAATGAGCTTCCTTGACGTGTATCGCGGCTATCATCAGATACCAATGTGGGGGCCGGACGAAGAGAAGAATGCCTTCATAACACCCAGAGGCACCTACTGTTATAAGGTGATGCCATTTGGGCTGAAGAACGCAAGACCGTTAAAGTCTACATCGACGATATGGTCGTCAAGTCCAAGCAGGCGCATAACCATTTGGAAGACCTGGCTCAAGTCTTCGACACTTTGAAGAGGTTCAAGCTCAAGCTCAAGGCCTCTAAGTGTGCCTTCGGTGTCGGCTCCGGCAAGTTCTTAGGAAGCTTGGTCACGCGCAGGGAGATCGAGGCGAATCCAGATCAGATCTCAGCCATTCTCAGGGTGCAGAGTCCCACCACTACGAAGGAAGTCCAGAAGCTCACTAGCATGCGGCCGCACTGAATCACTTCATCAGCAGATCATCAAATAAGCGCCAGCCTTTCTTTTAGCTTCTTAGGAAAAATTTAAAATTTCAATGGACTCCAGAATGTGACCAGGCCTTGCAGGAACTCAAGGCCTATCTTTCTTCACAACCTTTGTTCTCAACTCCGATGCATGGAGAAGTGTTGTACTTGTATTTGGCGGTCTCGGATCATGCGGTGAGCTCGGTCCTTGTCAAAGAAGAGGACAAGCCTCAAAAGCCAATTTATTATTCGAGCAAGACCCTCATCGATGCCGAGACCAGATATTTACCTTTAGAGAAGCTCGCGCTAGCACTCGTAAGTGCCTCGCGCAAGCTCTCTCATTATTTCCAAACTCACACTATAGTGGTTGTAACGGAACATCCACTTAAATCTGTTTTAAAAAAGGCTGACTTTTCAGGAAGGATCTCTAGATGGGCTGTCGAACTGGGGCAGTACGATATTCAGTATCAGCCCAGGACAACGATTAAGGTCCAAGTGTTGGCAGACTTTTTCGTGGAGTTCTCTCTGAGTTCGACACCAACCCAGCTCGGCACCGAACTGGGGGGCAGGGGGCATGAAGCGCCCACGGGCTCTAAACAAACACAAGGCCAAGCCCTCGCCCTAGTTTGGGGAGTCTTCGTCGACGGATCTCCACTTCGAGAAGAGCCGGTGCAGGAATGGTCCTTCAGTCTCCGGAAGGGCAGGTGATCGAGTAGGCTTTAACCCTGGATTTTAAGGCGTCAAACAACGAACCTGAGTACGAAGCCCTAATAGCAGGGCTAGACAGCACCAAGATCCTCGGAGCTCAACGGCTAGTGATCTTCAGTGATTCACAGCTGGTGGCGAACCAGCTGACTGGGGACTACCAAGCTCGCGACGACAGGATGACTGCTTACCTAGCCCTTTGCAAAGAGGACGCTCTCTCAGTTCTAGACAGCCGAAATCAAGCAGATAGGCAGAGAATCAAACTCTCACGCCGACACCCTTGCCAACTTGGCCTCTACTGTCGAAGCAAGAAGGAGAAGAAAAGTTGAAATAGGATCGTTGGCCACACCCCATCATAGAGCTCCATCCACCTCGGGAAGTATTGTGCCTCGATCTCAGCCCAAGTTGGATGGACCCCATCGTAGCCTACCTCAAGGACGACAAGCTTCCCGAGGACAGAAGCGAGGCTCATCGAATTAAACTCAAAGCAGCCGATTCTGGTTGTCTCTAGAAGGCAACCTCTACAGGAAATCGTTCACAGGCCCGTACCTCCAGTGTGTTCATTCGAGCAAAGTCGAAGATTTCCTCTTTGAAATGCACGAAGGGATCTGCGGGAGCCATATTGGAGGGAGGTCTCTAGCATACCGAGCCATCAGTCAAGGTTATTAGTGGCCATATATATATGCAGAAGGACGCGCAGGTATACGCCAAAAAGTGTGAGAAATGTCAGAAATTCTCCCATTCCCTCCATCAGCCAGCCCAAGATCTCAGTCCGCTCTCTAGCCCATGGCTATTCGCTCAATGGGGACTCGACATTGTGGGACCACTTCACCGAGCTCCAGGGAACAGGAGGTGGCTAATTGTAGCCACCGACTATTTCACCAAATGGATCGAGGCAGAACCGTTGTCTTCCATCACAGAGCAAGATTCCAAGAACTTCGTATAGAAGAACATTATCACGAGGTTCGGCATTCCTAGAGCTTTGGTCTCTGACAACGGGACCCCATTCGACTCCAACCTCTTCAGAGGCTTCTGTCAAGAGCTCGGCATTCGTAACCACTACTCCACCCCGGCATACCCATAGAGCAATGGCCAGGCAGAAATCTTTAGCAAGGTGGTACTCGACGGACTGAAGAAGCGACTCGATAGAGCGAAGGGAAGATGGGTAGAAGAGCTTCCGAGCGTCCTGTGGGCTTACAGAACAACTCCAAGGTGCTCCACTTCGGCGACTCCTTTCTCCCTAGCCTATGGGATGGAGGCGGTCATTCCTTTGGAAATTGGTTTCCCAACTCTGAGGTCTGAACTCTTAGATCGAGGCCGAAATGAGGCGAACCTAGCTTTGGAGCTGGACCTCGCCGACGAACGCAGAGAGGCAGCAGCGATCAGGTTGGCTGCTTATCGGCAACAGCTGGCCAGAGGCTATAATCAAAAGGTCAGAGAGAGGAAATTCTCAGTAGGCGAGCTGGTTTTGAAGAAGACACTCCCGAGTGACAGAGATCCCAACCAGGGAAAGTTGGCGCCAAACTGGCATGAGCCATTCAAAGTGATTTATATTACCGGACAATCAGCCTATAAACTTGAAGATATGGAGGGCCAATAGCTACCGCGACCATGGAATGCGTTGTATCTCAAGAAGTTCTATTTCTAAACTTGTATACTGTACCTGAAAGATTCTCAATGAAAGCAAACTTCTTGTTGTCCTATTCAGAGTGCAATTTGGCGACCACTATCGGCAGTTCGGCGACTGTGCCACATTGATGAGATTGCCTTCGGGTTGGCATATATGCCACCCGGGCGTGAAGCCATTACGGCTATTGATGAGATCGCCTTCGGGTTGGCAACTATGCCACCCAGGCATGAAGCCATTATGGCCATTGATGAGATCGCCTTCGGGTTGGCATCTATGCCACCTGGGCATGAAGCCATTACGGCCATTGATGAGATCGCCTTCGGGATGGCGTCTATGCCACCCGGGTGTGAAGCCATTATGGCCATTGATGAGATCGCCTTCGGGATGGCATATATGCCACCCGGGCATGAAGTCATTACGGCCATTGAGGAGATCGCCTTCGGGTTGACATACGCCGCCCAGGCGTGATGCCATTTCGGCCATTGACGAGATTGCCCCTGGGGTCAGAACGAATTCCATCTCGGCCATCTAGATGTCCTTAGATCACCACGCCCTCGCGCGCAAATCCTTTTCGGCTAGATACAACTCGGGTTGATATGAATTTCCCCGCTCATCGGCATCCTAAAAACAAGTGTGTCAGAAAGTCAATCCCGAGTATGTGTTGGTCATGTCGTATATATGTGTTGGTCATGTCGTATATGGTACAAAACTTATCGCGCAACAAGACCATTGCATGGCGAAGTGGTGGAACCTCGGGCATGGGTGGCAGCGGAAAGTCTATCTATTTCATGAGGCGTCCTGCCTCGGCCATGAGTCTAGTTTGGATTATATCGAGCCAAACCCAAACACTTGTACAAAAGTGAAGCGGTGGAAACAAAGCACAAGGAAAATGCAAAAGCACCACAGAACAAGAATGCACAGCTTGAGACAAAATTCAATTGTATTATAACCACACCACTAAAAAAAAGAGATACATTTGAGGTGCCTTATTGAGCAGAAGGGTCAGGGGCAGAAGCATGTACGCCGGCCTCGGGCTAAACCGCGGGCTCTATAATGATGTTGGCTCTAGGAGTGGAGGGGCCAGGGAAGCTCGGAGGTTCCGTGAAGGACGGATGGTCCTCCATGATCCCCACCTTCCTCAGGGCGGCGTGCCATCCCTTCTCCCAGGCCTTGTCCCTTACACGCAGCACCCGGGTTTCGTAATGTGTAGTGGCCTGCTTCACCGCGTCTGCGAAGATGTCGTCAGCTTCGGCCTGGGCAGCTTGGGCCTTAGTCTCGGCCTCGGATGCCTTTTTCGCCTCGTCCTACAGGTCACATCTCAGCTTGTCCACAATGGCCTCGAGCTCGGCAACCTTGCTCTTCCCCGCTTCTGCCTCGGCCTTGGCACCTCCGAGCTTAGCCTCGAGCTTGCCCTTCCGAGCCTTCAGCTGATCCGCCTTCTGGTTGGTGGTCCCCAGTGCTTCTTCCAAGTCTCTCTTTTCTTTCTCAAGCTCGGCGATCACTGGGCTCTGTTTATTGTTTCTGTCGATTACCGCCATCGACTTCTGCAGGGTCTGCAACAGCAAAATGGCAAGAGGTTAGCCGAGATGAAACACTTGTTATAAAAGTTTCTAAAATATTTGAGAAACAACTCACCTGGAGGCCGGACTGCAACAAGGACGCGAGGAGTTTCGGGTCGATGTATCCCTCGTAGCGCGCCATGTCCCGCGGCAGGGTGCACCCCCTGCTGAATGCCTTAAGGATGAGGGAGTTCGACTTCAGGTGGACGCTGTCATCAATCGTCACGCGTTCGCCTGACCTGAGAACAAAGTCCGGCTCCCAAGGAGCCGGTGGCAGTGTAGCACCCGAACTCGTCTCTTCCCTCGGCCTCTTCCTCTGGGCGCTCCCCCTTGGCCCCGCCTCAGGAGAGGGCGGCTGGGCTTCTTAATGAACATAGTTAACATCAGCCCCCTCTCCCTCATAAGCGAGGGCCGCGGCAACTTCGTCGGCTTCCAGGGCCCCGACGGCTCTCGGAGGCGCAGGCGCAGGAGACTCGGGGGCCTCGTCACCAAATGCGAGGGCCTCCAGATCGAGGCAGGTCACAGCGCGTGACATCTCCCCTGGACTTGGCTAGGAGCGTCGGGAGCGTCTCACGAGGGGGGTACCGTCCGACTCCTGCTCGGAAGAGGAAGCTTCGGCTCCGGAGGCAACCCTGCTAACGACCTTGAGCTCTGTCCGAGAAGGCCCCGCTTCGGTCCCGGGATCCCTCCTCTCTGGGCTCTCCTGAGGGGCTTGCTGAGCAACCTCAGCTATCTTGTAATACCGCCGGTACTTGGACTCGTAGCCGAGAAGAGCCCAGGCGGCCCTGTTGGAGAATTCGGTGCACTTTGAGACTCGCTGATGCCAAGCCTCGTTCTTCCTCCAGTCGACTTGCTCGGCTTTCCTCCGTCGAGCGGGAATCAACTTAAAGCATATTATGTGTTTTTTTAAAGAAAATATTATCTAAGGTAAGAGGAAATCAACTTAAAGCATATTATGTGTTTTTTTTTTTTTTTTTTATAGATGAACCATAGAGGTTTGTCACTTACTCACTTGTGTAATTGTGTTATTTTCTTCATTTAGAAGTTAGATCTACATACTTTCATGCTAGATCTACTCATACACATGATTTTGAACTTTTTTTTTAATTTTTTTTTATTTTCGGATTTTTTAATATTTGAATTATAATATCTCATTTTTTGGGGATTTCATCATAAATATGTTGTTTTAATGATTAATGATCATTGTATGATGTGTAAATGATTGATCTACATACTTTCATGTTATATCTATATATTTAGGATTTTGAAAATGATTTTATTAATTTTTTTTTCCAAAAATTAATTGTTGTTACTTGTTAGAATATTTGTGATACCAAAGGCTTATTAATAGTGTGTAGATGATAAATCTACATCTACTCTTAGTCATAAACATGATTTAGATTTTTATTTTAATTGTTTTATTTTCAGATTTTTTAATATTTGAATTATAATATATCAGTCTCTCTCTAGTCTCTACTAGTACTCTCCAGTAGTCCCCTCTAATTTCAGGTAAACCATGAACATTTTGATGCCCAAGTGCTTTATGATTTATTATCTCAGTCACTAACTCACTATCTCATTCACTAATCTTCAGGGTCTTGAATTTCACAACTTTATTTGATGATTAAGTTAGTATTAAATGATGATTGATATGTTATATTTATCTTCTTATATTTGACACTAATAAATTGATCATGAGCAGAGCTTCAACAATGTTTGCATTATATGAAATACTAAAAAGACAGTGAACTGCGAGTCTGCGACACAGACAGGACTCATAACTTAAGGTGACCGAGATTTAAATTTATTGCTGTTATTAATGGAAACAAATATTGTTTTCAAGCATTTTCTAATATTCTGGATTTTTTGGATATTTTTGTGAATTTTTTTGGATTAAAAAAAATTCATATCGAGATGACCGCGACGGACCGATATCCGTGACCGATATCGATATCATATCGGTTTTTCGGCACGGCCGATACCGCGACCGAGACCAAGATTTTAAACCATGCCCGAGACCGACAAAAGATCGTCCCTGGCATATTTGTTCGAGTCTTCGAGTGTCGTGATGAAGCTCTTCCGGTTCGGGTTGACTCGGAGGTAGTATGTATCTTCCTTGGTCTTGCAAATATCATAGACGTCCTCTATATCGTGGACGCCAAGGTCAATGTGGAGACGTCTGTTGAACGCAGTAGTGCCCATGATGATTTTATAACCGTTGGGCGCCAGCTGGCAGGGTGTAATGTTCCATGTGCTAAGGCAGGCCCTAAGCAAAGGATCTAGAGGGAACCTAATGCCCCCCTCAACGACGGCTATCAGCGGAAAGGGCATCTAGCAGTCGGAGAAGGAGCGGCTAATGTAGTCTACGGGGTCTGCCCGCCGGACAAAAACATCGTCCGGTACCCCGAATGTAGACCTAAACCCCTCTATGGCCCCTACGCTCTCTAGCCAGTGGCTGTATATCCCCATATCTAATAGAAGGAGGGAAAAAAGGATGCAAAAGGAACAGAAACTCAGGACTTACATCGGAGACCAAGGGTGGAGGTGGATATAGTTGATGGATTGGCTGCGCGTTGACGGAAGCTCTGCTCTGGAGTTTTTAGAAATGGGGATTTTGGTTCTTGGCTCTGGTTCTCAGCTATGTTCGAAAATGCAAAATAAGAAAGAGGAAGAGGAAGAGGGTACATATATTTATAAAAGAAGCGCCCAATAATGGCGCTGTTTCCAAAACTCGAAAAAACGTCTCTTCAAAGGCTGCACGCGTACCTTGCGTGACAGCGCGAAGTATCCAATAACGACATGTGGCATCAACGATTCATCTCCTACAATTATTAGGGCGTGGCATTCATTGCAATTAATTACCCCTAACATGTGAGGGGGAGTCGAATAAGTGCCACGTACCAGTGGCTGACGACAGGGCGAAGATCTCTGGCGGTTTAAATCTCTGGCGGGTTTTCGTAATCATAGCTCCCAATCCCAAGGAATCCAAAATTCCAAGAAGTCGGAAGCTAGGGGGCAATTATGTGGGACAACCCTTAAATGCAGAAGATTAGCAATAATGCCAGCTTGTGTCATGTTTCGGCTACATTCGCGTCGGCACGAACCCTGGAACGCTTGCCGAGACCAGCACTGGTGAACACAGTCTCGGCCATATGCTTCGTCAACAGCGATGTACGTCTCGGCTACAGCCGAGGCGAGGAGTGATTGCCCGAAACGGGCACAGACAGCCACGCCTGACATTTGGACACGTGACAGGGTACAGGCACGCGCTGATGGGACAGATACACCATTCAGGCCGTCCACCCTCACCAAATCTCTAACAGAGCCACATCCAATGGCTGCAGCCATATCAGGACAGGGCCCAAGAAAGGACCTGATGGGACCCCAGCCGCTAACAAGTTAAGGCGAGATCAGGCCCAATGTGATTGGCATTTAATGCAGCATGGGCTGATCGGACCCTCATTTAATGCAATGTGTGCTATGACGGACCCTCATCAATTACTCTATGGGCTAATGTGACCCTGACAGTCAAATCAGGAGGTCCACTAACAACTATCCAAGATCTTTCTCATATAAGGGGAACGACCACCCAACCAGGAAGGTACGCACACATACATACATGCATGCAATTCTCTGAACGTTCCTCTGCTTTTCTTCTCCAATCAGCACCCTTGCACTAACTTAGGCATCGGAGAGCCCAGTGTTGCCCCACAGCCAGGGTCCTTTGACTGCCTCCTCTTCTTCCTTTTCAGGTCCCAGAAGCGGTTTGCTCTCCCCAGTCATTTGGATAAGTCCTAAGAGGCTCCCCCTAATCTTGTGAGTTGGTATTTTCAACACATACAGCAAACTAATTGGGTGCTCCAATTTTTACAAAATTAGAAGATCTTAACCATTAAATGGTTTTAAAGAGATGGATATTTAAGGTCAACATGGAGCATTTACCTACTTCCAATTGAGAAAGGGTTGTGGATTGAAAACTTGAAATGTTCCGATATATTTTGGGCATTCTCTGACCATGAGAGGGAGCCGATTAGAATAGTGGTTCAGATTTTCAAACCATTGAAAATTCACAAGTTGAGAACTTCGGCATCTGTTGAACCACAAGGACCCTATAGCTCAAAAGTCCGAACTTTAGGTTGAACTTGCAGGATGAAAGCTAGAGGAAAGAACATACAAATTGATATATTGACGTGGACACACTCACAAAAGCAGGGGTGTGTGGATTGAATAAAGAAACAGGTCTTGAGTAGTCAAACTCACTTAGGGTATAGGAGTAAACTCAAAACCCAATTGTGTTTAAGTATAAACTGTTTTGAGTAACCATTTTTTTCATTGTTTCGAGTTATCCAAATCCTAAACGAGGTATTTAATATCCTGAATTGTTTCTGTGTTAACAATTTAAATACTAAATCGAAATTCTCCCTTCTACCCAACTGTACCTTGGTTTCCCAAGATGCTCTCTAGTGAACATGTTGACCGATCCATCTAAATTAAAGTTTCTAAACACTATTTTGGAGGTGAGTCCAACATAAGCAATATAGGTTTTAAAGAAATTAGTTCTTCTAATAAGATTTTTATTATAAGAGTTCTGGCCAACAAGTGATTTTATTAGATTGGATTTTTAATAAAACTAGAGGAATAGTTATTTCCTTTAGTATTGAGGTTACATGTACCAAAACCCAAACACAAAAACAAGAAAGAAAAAAATAGTAAAGAAGTTACATGTACCAAAACCCAAACACTAAAATAAGAAAGAAAATAACAGTAAAGAGGTCTTATTTCCTCAAATTAGTACTCAGCTCATCAATAAACTAGTACTTGCAACACAACTAATGCTTTAAGATTTTTAGAGTTTTCTTTCAATTGCAGAGACTAAGCAGTTTCTCAACTGATGATTCACCGTATCTTTTTTAAAATAATCAGTCAAGAAATTACGTGTGAAAATTGAAATGTTCTCTGTGATGGAAGTCTCCATCCATTCGAACAGGCTGGCCATGATTTCCTCTCATTCACCTTGACGCATACTACTTTCAGCTTCAATATCTCAATCAGATTTTTTCCAATATTCTAGTATTCATATAGATACGATATTAAAGATTGTTAAAACAGAGAAAGACATCAAAAAAATTTAGGGTGAATTCAGAGAACTTTTTGTTACCTTCTTTTGTTTAAAAAAATAATAATAATATTGGGTATTTGCTTGTAAGAGAGAAGAAAAAATATGAGTGGATCCATTTGACATGTCCTTTTCCACACATTCATGAATCATGAAATTATAGCATGAAATTCTTGGTTGGAAAAACATCTATAAGGTGTGCTCCAATTATTAGAATAATTATTAAATCTAGAATCATTTCTCACATAAATGAGGAAGTGGCTAATTTGAGAGGATTTTAGTAAAGATTTTCAAAAAGCATAATTGGGGTTTTATTTTTCTAATTATTGGATTTCTCAATCAATGATAATGTAGTTCTCACACTTGATACTTGGTGGTTTTATACCAAGATTCTATTGTTCATTGCCTTCTAGGTCAAAATACCAAACTATATGGCTTGATGTGAAAATTCCAACCTGTTTATAGTTTTCGTGCCTAAATTTTTTTAATTTTATTGATTTTCTCCCCTAAGTTTCATTTTTTATGGGCTTTTAGACGTAAAATCCCATAGGTTGTGCTTTTAGGCCAATTATGTATTTTCACCATCATTGTGCCTAAGAATTCTCAACTTGCATTGCTTTACACAAAGTTCAGCATGTGATGGCCTTTTCAACTTAAAAATCCATGTTATGTGGTTTTTAAATCAAGATTCCTAAACTTAATACTCTTCCAGTCTAAGCTTGCATAACTTGAGGATTTAGACTAAATATGCATGCTTATGGATTTTTCATCTCAAGAATTCCGTGTTATGTTTTTTGGGTCAAATTCCCCAAAATCATAGTCTTTTAGCTAAAGCTTGCATAACTTGAAGATTTAGACTAAAATATGCATGCTTATGACCTTCTCACTTTAAAATCCATGTTATGTGATTTTTAGGCCAAGATCCCAAAACTTGTCTTTCAGACTAAGCTTGAATAACTTGAAGCTTTAGACAAAAATATTTATATTTATGGCTTTTTCACCTAAAAAATCCATGTTAGGCGTTCTTTGGCCCAAAATCTTGGAGTTCTAGGTCTTTTAGCCCAAGGTTACTTGACTTGAAGCTAAAAGGTTAAACTCTCTAGCTCGTTCATTATCCAAATCTCAAAATTCACCCTCTGTTTGCCCAAGGCTGGTTAACTTGAGGCTTCTTGACTATAATTCTCATGTTCATGATCCAAAAGTCAAAATTCAAGGTCTTTTGGCCCAAGGTTCCTTAACTTGAGGCTATTAGAGTAAAATTCTCATGTTCATAGGTCAAAATCAAGACTTTTAGCGTGAGGCTGCTTAACTTAAAACTTTTAGACTAAAACTCTCATGCTCCTGATACAAAAGCCCAAAATCCAAGGTCTCTTAGCCAAAGATCGATTTGTTTGTTGCTTTTAGGCTAAACCTCCCATGTTCAAGGTCCTTTCCACCCAAAATACATGATGTATGTTTTTAGGCCAAAATAACCAAACTCATGTTCTCTTGGCCCAAGATGGCATGGATTGAGGCTTTGAAGCTAAAGATTTCATGATTTATAGTAGTGTTCATCCAAAACTCCATAGAATGAGATTTT
Organism: Cinnamomum chago; assembly: GCA_038049695.1. NCBI lineage: Eukaryota > Viridiplantae > Streptophyta > Magnoliopsida > Laurales > Lauraceae > Cinnamomum > Cinnamomum chago. Next base: position 14,359,093 of record CP142457.1, on the reverse strand, counting down.
TTGTTCTATTATTAAACCTTGAACCTCTGGGCCTAAAACCACTATGCTCATGGTTTCAGAACTCCAAAATCCCAAAATTAGGGCCTTTAATCCAAAATCCCAAAGTTGAAAGCTATTCCTATGAACACTATACTCATGATTCTACATACCCAAAATACCAAGCTAACGGCTTTTATGTAGGGTTGTAAATGGGTCGGTTCCGGTCCGGGTCCATCAGAACCGTTAAGGAGAAGGTGGACCCGGATCCGGACCGGAACCATTTCAGAACAAGTTTCTTGGCTCCGGAACCGGAACCAGAACCATATATGGGATGGGTCTGGATCCGGGTCCGGGTTTAGGTAGAGAATGATATTAAAAAAAATATGGTTTTTAGGAGAGATTTTCAAAAATTGAGGTAATATGTCGGGTCTCGAGTCCACGGGTCCGAACCAAGGTGGAACCAGACCCGGACCCATTTACTTATCGGGGCCTAAATAAAGACCCAGACCCGGTTTTAGCGGGTCGGAACCTCCGGGTAATTGGAGAATCGGGTACCCATTTACATCCCTACTTTTATGCTAAATAACCAAAATTCAAGGCTCTAATGCCTAAAGCCATCATGTTTGTAGCTCTTATGCTTCAAAATTTCATAGATCGAGGTTCATAACTCAAAATCTCTATGCTTATGGCCTTTCAGCTAAAACTCTAAGGTTGAAGGCTCTTATGCCTTAAACCATCATGTTTATGGCTTCCATACCCACAATTTCCAAATTTGTGACCTCTTGGCCAAATCCTCAAAATTCATGCATAAAGCCACAAGCCTTGTGGTTTTGAGACCAAGTCTTTAAAGCTTAATGCTTGAAGCCCAATTCAACAAGTTTATGACTTTAGAGATTTGCACAAAAATCAACAAATGAATCGTATACCAGATGATTTTTCTATTCATTTGAAAGTTTGAGTTATGCTCTATGTTTTGAATATTCAACTGACTGTTGTGACTGCTGAATTGAGTTTCTTGACTTCTGCTACTTCATTTAACTTTAACTCAATAAGGTTCTTTATATGAAAAATTATTTTTCTATCTTTTTTCAACATGGTTAAGTTCTTTCAAGAAGTGAATTCTTCCTTCAAAGACTTCTCTTGACTGCAGTTTCGACGAACTTGCTGCTACGCTGAATTTTAAACAACAGATGAAACCAGTAGAAAACTAATACTGACAAGTGACAACAATCCGACACTAATGCTCTTTTAATGTATTGTTCTTGTGAGTTTTTCTTCTTTTCTTTCTACTAACAACAGAAGACTATAAACATAATGAAAATTGAAAATGAAAGCACAAGTATGAACAAGAAGAGATCCCGCCATGCTGACGAGGGATTATGACTACAGCACCCCATTCCAACACAGGCCAAGCAATATGTGGTAGAGATTACAGTTTTGTCCTAATATGCTCGTAGCCATATCAACTACAAGCTGTAATTAGGTTTTCTAGAACAATGGATATAACTGGGGATTTGACTTTTGATTGGTGGGCTTCACCAGAATATGAATAGTATGTAGTAGGTTTTGTTGCCATAAAACTTCTTAAATGAAGGGGAAAAATGGAAGTCTCATACAGTTGAATAAAAAAGATAGGAGATTGTCTTAACTACCAACAAGTAACAATTTACTAGCAAGTCCTATATATGCACATATTATTAACACTTTTCATAGTAACATGCTACTGCTTGCACCAGTGCCAGTTTTATTCTTGTTACTAACTACAAGAACACTTTAAAATCAAGAAAATTCGGCTCATGTAGGCACTCTTATTAAAATGAACACCAGATGGAGTGACTTAAAAGAATCCTGGCTATAATTTTGCTCACCCAGAACCAAATTTCCATATTGATTTATCCTCTTGGTTGGGAACATGTCCTCTCTAAAATGTCTTCTCTTGGTTGGATTAGCCCAAGATAACAATAGTGGTTTTGTTCTTTGTCACCTGAGTGCAGGGCATCCGAGTTCCAAGGGGCCCCAGAGGGCATTTATAAGTCCAGCCCTGATATAATTGTCATGGGCTGGACTTGGGCCACAATTAGGGATGCTTCTGGCCTATAATCTTGTGTTGGCTTAAAAAAATATGAGCTCAACTGATGGGGTGCTCCAACTTTTACAGAATTAGAAGACATTAACCATTTAAATGGTAGTCAATAAATAGATACTTAATTAAGAGCAAAAGTGCAGCAGTTACCGACTTTCAATTAAGAAAAGGCTCTAGATTGAATAATTGAAATGTTCCAATACATTTCTGGCATTCTCTCTATGTCATAAGAGACCAATAGAACATCAATTAAGAGTAACAACCCAAAATGTATAAAGTTGAGAACTTCAGCATCTGTTGCACCACAAGACCCTATAGTTCTAAACATAGCAACTTAATGTAGAACATGCAGAAGCAGCAGAACCAGGGGTATGTGGATTGAGTAAAGGAAAATGTTTAGAGCAGTCAAACTCAATCAGGGGCCTATTGCCTTCAACTTTAAACTATTTTCTGTAATCATATTTTTCATTGTTTCGCATACTTTGACTGCTCACGTAAAGTATCCAGAATTTACCTGATTTGAATTATTTAGTATCTAGAATTGATTTTGTGTTAGCAATAGAGTACTCAATCAAGTTTTCCCTTCTCGCCAACTGTAACTTGCTTTCCAAAGTAAAGATCCTGTAATGACTATCTTTACGATTTTTTCACTACGAACACTCTCTAGCAAACAGGTCGATGGATCCATTCAATCTGATCTTGTATGTTGATTACAGAGAGGTCCACTGTGATTTTCATTCAGAATAGTCCCGGCCAGCGAGTTGACTGAATTGAATTTTCTACGAAAATACATATTTTGTGTAAATAATGAGTTTAAATGTAAGAAAACCAAACTCCAAGATATGAAAGAATCCAATAGAAAACAGATCTTCTTTCCTGCAATTAATACTGGACTGCGCTCATGGTGAACTAATACTTGCACTAGAACAGTACTAATGCTGCAATTATTTTAGGACTTTCTTTATTACAACAAATTACTGTCCTAGTCTCAATTTTCAAAAAAGAAATCAGGTTGTAAAACAATAAACACGGGGAATCTGTAAATCTGTTGTATCAAAATCAAACCACAAAGAAAGCCCAGGCAAGGAAATCCATTAAATGGAAAAAAAAAAAGAATCAAATTGACAGTAGAAACTGTAAGGATAATTTCCGCTATACATATAATTCTATCCTTCCAATAACCAAACAGATTAATGGAGTCACGTGAAAATTACAAAAAAAAAAAAATGTATAAAAAAAACAGAAAAAAAATAAAATCAGGCCTTCTCTTCCACCCTAAATCTACAGTTGCTCTGCATCAACCATTCCACAATGCATTCTCCATGAAAAAAATGAAGGCAACTCAGTTGTTTAACTTCGGCCTTGTGTGGAGACCGCTTCGTGAGCCCATCCCCTATTCGGTTTCGGCAGATCACACTGATCTCGGTCTCGGGTAAAGACCCTGCGCCACTTCGGTTTCGGCAATAGCAATCGATACAGGAAGGGGGTGTCCAGTTCGGCCGTGCTGTTCCATTCGGTTTCGGCCATTCTGAGTTACGCAACCACATCCACTGGCTACGGCCCCCATCAGGACAGGGCCCAAGAAAGGGATTCGATGAGACCTCAGCCACCAACAGATCAGGACAAGATCAGGCCCAATGTGACTGGCATTAAATGCAGTATGGCCTGATCGGACCCTCATTAAATGCAATGAGGGCTGTGATGGACCCTCATTAATGACTATGTGGGCTGATGAGACCCTAATCACATCACAAGGCCCACTGGCACAATCACCAGAACTATTCTCCATATAAAGCATGGAACGGACCTTGGGCAAGGTAAGCACTCTCACACATACAACCAGAGATCTCCTCTCTTCTCTCTTCTTTTCCCTCTTCGATCAGCCACTGACTTAAGCATCGGAGAGCCCTGTGCTGCCCACAGCCAGGGTCCTCTGACCTTCTCTTTTCTTCCCTTTTAGGTTCACCTTTTCGCAGCTACTTCTCCGGTACTGTGAGTAAGTCCTTGAAGGCTTCCCAATCTTGTGAGTATATTTTTCTTGCACATACCATACATGTCTCAATTGAATCTTGCCCGACTTTAATGAATCTCTTTGTTAACGATGCGGATGCGATCGCAGTCTCTGTTGCAAGAACTGCCCCAAAGCCCATATAATAATTCAAATTCTGGGATTCTCTCAATGCCCGATCAATCGTCTCATCAAACCAGTAGTTAGTGTAGAGCTCAATTCTGACTGAAATTGAAAGAATCTTGAAGCTTCTTCCTAGAGAATCAGCTTTCTTGGCTTTCTTATTAACATAGGGTGATAACAGGATCCTCACCTCATCAGCAATCCGATTTGAAAGTCCCATTTGAGAAATCGCGCGGCGAAGAAACCCATCCAACCTTTCTGGCAACAACAGATCAGAAATACATGTCGTGAAATCCTTCCATGGGTTCGAAAGCTCTCTTCGCTCGACCCCAAATATTGAGGCTCCATCGGTAGAACGGGCCAGCCAAGTCTCAGTCTCATTCAACTTCAGTGATAATTTGGCCTGATTTAAATCTTCTTCTTCTCCCCACTTTCCGATCAATCCCGACGACATAGCATGGAGTGTACAGTCCTGAGTGGGGTGCCAATTCTGATAGGAATCCATGGCTGTTTTCTTGAACAAGAACGAGAAAGAACGAGGAATAAAGAACCAGAAGAATCTTTAAGAACAATCGCACTGAAGGAAAATAATAACAGGAGAAGAGAAAGCTGTGTGATGAAGATCACAGGAGAAGAGAGAGAGATTTAAATAGGTTTCGCAGAGAGAGACAGCTGTAAGAACGATCACAGGCAACAGCTGTAACTGTAAGCACCACCAAACTATGAACGGTCATATATTTCAAATAAACGGTACTTTGGTTACCGATGGAATGGAAGTCGGCATCTGTGTGTGGGTCCGCATGGATTTTAAATGGTGGATGCTAACCGTTGATTTTAGATGGTGAAAATCTTAGATATGTGATGTTACTTAAGATTAACTGTCCGGATCATTGTGTCATTGTCGTCACTTGGCACAACATTAACCCAAATGTCTAACTGCACCAAAACCCAAACCTAAATAAGAACCATTTTCAATTGGGGTTAGATCAATGTGATCTGGTTTTCAAAACTATTATATTAAAAAGAGAATTTTACCCGAAAAAGGTCTGTAGAGGTCCACTGACCAAAAGAAAGGACCGTAGAGGTCCACTAACCAAAAGAGGTACCCATAGTTTTGATGCAATAGAATCGGTATTCCTGCCAGAATATACTTTTTTTTTTGTTGCCTTTTTTCAACGAGCAATAACGTCGTCGCTTAATATTGAGAGTTAGTATTGCTAATTCGTCGAATTTGCCGCTTCTTTGACCCTTATCATATGCGATTACTGGTTTTTTGTACCAAAATGAACTAGAACAGAACTCTTCCCCAATATTGAATATTTCTTGTGGAGGTTGTTGATCTCCGTTAATGAGGAAGGCATATTTGGGGTCTAATGACGAAACAGATTTATCCCAAATTGTACATATTTCGTCACCGAAACTAATTAAGACGAAAATTTTTCGTCACCCTTGTTGTCGCCAAAGCCTCGTCGCAAAAAGGTGGTGGTGACGAAAAAAAAAATTCGTCACTGAAAAAGATAAATTGGTGACGATTTTTTTTTGTCTCCAATACACTGATGGAAACAAGTAATTTTTTTTCGTCTCCAATACACTATGTTGGAAACATACTTGTAAGTAATTAGTGACAAAATAATTTGTCATTAAAGGAAGAAATTAGAGACAAAAATATTTTGTCATAAATATAAGAAATAGAGACGAAAAAATTTTGTCGCATTTACCCCGCCCAACTCAAGGACTTCCCAAGAGGTCACCCATCCTAGTACTGCTCCTGCCTGAGCAGGCTTAACTTTAGAGTTCTTACGATTTTTGGAGCCGCACGATTGTAGAAGACTTCATGCTAAGTTAATACGGGGTTTGACTTATAAGCCATGGTTAAGACTTGGATATTTCCGATGCGGGCTAACGAAGACTCATCGTTTAAAGCCCATGGTTGATACGCTACGCCCCGTGGTTAAGAGTACCGCCCGGACCAGGATCTCACATTCTCCCCCACTAGAAATAGAGTCGTCCTCGGCTCTGATACCAACTATCACAGCCCCGCCCAACTTAGCATGAAATTGTCCGCTTTGGCCCACATGTACGTGCGAGGACTTCCCAAGAGGTCAACCATCCTAGTACTGCTCCCGCCCGAGCACGTTTAACTTCGGAGTTCTTACGATTTCCGGGGCCGCACAGTTTTAAAAGGCTTCATGCTAAGTTAATACGGGGTTTAACTTATAAGCCCATGATCAGGACTTGGATATTTCAGATGTAGGCTATCGTAGACTTGCCGTTTGAAGCCCGTGATTGACACGCTATGCCCAGTTGTTAAGGGTGCCGCCCAGATCAAGATCTCACATTCTCCCCCACTAGAAATAGATCGAGTCGTCCTCGGCTCTGATACCAACTGTCACAGCCCAGCCCAACTCAGCATGAAATTGTCTGCTTTGGCCCACGTGTACGTGCGAGGACTTCCCAGGAGGTCAACCATCCTAGTACTGATCCCGCCCAAGCACGATTAACTTCGAAGTTCTTACGATTTTCGGGGCCGCACAGTTTTAAAAAGCCTCATGCTAAGTTAATACGGGGTTTAACTTATAAGCCCATGGTCAGGACTTGGATATTTCCGATGCAGGCTATCGTAGACTCACCGTTTGAAGCTCGTGATTGACACGCTACGCCTAGTTGTTAAGGGTACCGTCCAGACCAAGATCTCACATTCTCCCCCACTAGAAATAGAGTCGTCCTCGGCTCTAATACCAACTGTCACAGCCCCGCCCAACTCAACATGAAATTGTCCGCTTTGGCCCACGTACACGCGCGAGTACTTCCCAGGAGGTCACCCATCCTAATACTGCTCCCGCCCGAGCACGCTTAAATTCGAAGTTCTTACGATTTCTGAGGACGCATGGTTTTAAAAAGCCTCACGCTAAGTTAATACAGGATTTGACTTATAAGTCCTAGGTTAGGACTTGAATATTTCTGATGTGGGCTAACGGAGACTCACCGTTTGAAGCCCGTGGTTGACACGCTACGCCTCGTGGTTAAGGGTACCGCCCGGACCAAGTTCTCACAGTAGCAGAGACTCAGAGAGGTAGGTGTACCTGGCGGTGGCAGACTCCTGGATGGAGGAGAATGGCCACAAATGATGGTGATTGGTGATGGTGGCTGCATCTGCGAATTCTAGGCGAGAGAGACTGAGAGAAGTAGAGATGAGAGGGATCACCGATTAGGGATGGGTCTGCACTGCGTGTGTTGATGGAGGGTGATGATGATTGATGGGGGTCAATGAACCACGGGGCAATTGCTTAATTGAGATGATGGGTGGGAGATGTTGGAAAAGGATTTTGGAAAATGGGGAAAATGGTTCTTCTCTCCTCTTTTGGAAAAGGGTTTTGGAAAAGGGGGAAAAGGGTTTTGGAAAAAAGAGACCGGGATAGATGGAGGGACAGAGGGGGAAATGGGTTTTGGAAAAGAGGCGTTGGATTAGGGTGGGGGTGGGGGTGGGGGAGGGGGATGGACGTTAGGGCCTTGGGGGCCCATTTTAGTCATTTTAAAGGCTTTTCCAAAGCAATAATTGTAAGAGATGAATAGGCTCAATTGCGAACGAAATTGGTGCCACCGCAAATGAAATTGGCGCCTTATTTTGTTGACCAAATATTTTCGTCCTCCATAACTTATCCTTAATAGTGACGAATTATGTTCGTCACAAAAACAAATTATATTTTGTAACAAAAATTTTCGTCTCCAATGAGCTAAAATAATTCGAGCCAAAGCAAATGAAATTAGCGTCTTATTTTGGTGACGAAATATGTTCGCTGTCTATAACTTATCCTTATTGGTGACGAATTACGTTCGTCGCAAAACAAATTATATTTTGTGACAAAAATTTTCGTCTCCAATGAGCTAAAATAATTTGGCACCTTATTCTAGTGACGAAATATTTTCGTCTTCCATAACTTATCCTTATTAGTGACGAATTAAGTTCGTCACAAAAACAAATTATATTTTGTGACAAAAATGTTCGTCTCCAATGAGCTAAAATAATTCGCGACAAAAGCAAATGAAATTGGCGCCTTATTTTGGTGACGAAATATGTTCGTCTTCCATAACTTATCCTTATTGGTGACGAATTACGTTCGTCGCAAAAAAAAAATATATTTTGTGACAACAGTTTTCGTCTCTAATGAGCTAAAATAATTGGCGCCAACACAAAACAAGTTGGCGCCATATTTTTGTAGACGAAATTTTGTTTTCGTCTCCAATACTTTTGAAAAAAATGAAAATAGACGACAAAATTTATATTTCGTCCCCTTTGGGTGTTCTTTTAAGACAAAAAAAAAATTCGTCTTCAGATTTCGTCACAACAGCCTAAATTTCTTGTAGTAGCACATTTTAACATTCTTTCATGCGTTATCTACCATAGAGCCTGAGTTTCGTGTTTACTTTTCAAGAAAAGTTCATTAAGGTTTTGATATATAGTTTATTTTTTCATTATCTTTGTTGTATGATTATTTTTTGGTAGCTAAATCATCAAGGTAATGACCTTTTAAGGAAGGAGGAAAGGAAACCACCAAAGAAAGGGGAAAAACGATGAGAAGAAGAAGGGGAAAATGGGGTTGGCGTCGTCACACATTTAAATTTTTAATAAAAAAAACAAAAGTGATCACAAGGAACTACTTCCGTGACATATTGACTCGTGGCGTGTTTTTCGGTTAGTGGCCATCTAGGGTCCTTTTTTTTTGTAGTTTTCTCTATTAAGAAAAAAAGAAATTTGCAAATGGGTCATCTCAAATAATTGTTTTATTGATGTTAGGATTGGGTTTGGGTCGGGTCAGCCCTTTTATGGAATTCTTTTGTGGATTAAGGTCGGGTTTGCCCTAATCCCAACCTAACCTGCCTAAGTCGGGCCTTCATTTTGCATATAGCCTTTGGTTGGGACACACATAGAGGTGTAAATTGGGCTGGGCTGGCACGAAAAAACTAGTATTGTGGCCAGCATGGCCAATGGCATAGGCCGAGATAGGCCAGGGGACCCTAGGTCACGTCACGACATGGCCTTGCATGTGCCCAATGGGTAGATTTCAAACTGCAATGCCCCCGCCCCGGCCCCCCACCCACCCACCCACCCAAAAAAAAAAAAAAAAAAAAGGAAGGAAAGAAAAGGTCAAATGGGGGGTAATTTGTGTCATTTAAACACATTGGAAGTTTTGAAAAACCTCATCTCCTCTCATGTCTCTGTACTCATCCACACACTCTAAGCTCCCTCACTCTTCCTAAGTTTTCAAAAGGCACTAAGAACCCTTTTCAACCATTCCAAGGCGAAGTTTGTGGGTGACAAAGACTTCTGAACGAGCTCTCTCCCATTCTTTCAGAACTTCTCTATAGGCTATTAGCCCTTTCTCTCTTCAAGGTATTTATTAGTTTAAATTTTAAATTTTATTCAGTAAAATTATTTATATAGCTTTTTTTGTAAAATATTTTTGAAAAAAATGGCTGGACGATCACAATCATTCAACCTTAACTTCTCTCTAAAGGAGGAAGATCCTGTAAAATTTATATCAAGACCAGGAGGTAGACGTAGAAAGTCATCTTGAATCTGATTGCCCATGTTCTAGCTTTAGGCACAAAGAAAAGAAGAATCATGACTTCTAGAGTTTGGCAATTATTTTGAAATAATTCAAATTAATGGTCCCATTGGAAGAACAATGGATAAGTGTCATGCCCCAGAGATTCTGCTGGATCCTAACTCGATCCCTAGGGCGTCATAATTGAGGCTAATTAAATTTCTTCCTCTAATTACATTTGTGGCCCCAATTCCAGGTGCATCGAAGTCCGTGGTGATGTTATGAATGATGATCGATCACTATGATAAAATCGCGGAAACATCAATTCATACAATCTGCGAAGATGATAAAATAAACACAACCTGTACTAATAGAGCGAAAGCAAGAGAAGTGCATCATGTTCAATATGATTACAAATAGTTTAAAGTTAGGTTTACGGCCAATGGTAGGTCCATGACCCAAAATATACATCCGTAAAGACAAGATAAAAATTAGCCTAGAGGGTAGTGAACTGCTCTTTGGTGCACACCACAGCATCCTTATACTATGTTGTTGGCGCTCAACTCATAATGTCCACCATCTAGCAGAACCTCCACGACCGTCTCACCCTCATGCTCAACTGGAGCATCGGGACCTAAGCACCTAATGTAGCATCATGAGATTACAGGAATCTGGCACAGGGGAACCAATTCCTATTTTATTAAAATCTGGAGATAGCCAAATGAAGAGAGGGACTTCATTTTCAAATATCAAATTGTAAAGATGTGTACCCCAATATGGAGCTCCACTCCCCACAGTTTAGTGTGAATGAGACGGTCAAAATTTTCACTTTTTTTTTGGTAAAAGAAGAAACCCAAAATATATAGAAATATATAGAAATATAATGGATTTCATTGCAAGTGAAACCTAGTTATTTTCCTCACCCTAATCTCACACTTCTAAGTTAAAACCCAACCCATAAATACATGGCACTGACCCCATAATTTCCACCTAGGGTTGTAAATGTGGGTACCCGATTCTCTGATTACTTGGAGGTTCCGACCCGTTAAAAACCGAGTCTAGGTCCTTATTTAGGCCCCTATAAGTAAATGGGTCCGGGTTCGATTCCACCTTGGTTTGGACCCGTGGACCCGAGATCCAACATATTACCCCAATTTTTGAAAATTTCTCCTAAAAATAATTTTTTTAAATATAATTCTCTAACCTAAACCCGGACCCGGATCCATACCTGTTCCATGTATGGTTCTGGTTCCAGTTCTGGAGCCAAGAAACCAGTTCCGGGTCCGGATCCGATTCCACTTTCTCTTTAACGATTCCGATTCCGTGTCCACTATGGACCTGGACCGAAACTAACCTGTTTACAACCCTATTTCCACCACCCTATGTTGTTATGTTGTTATAACTATACAAAGGAGAGTCTCTTAACTCTCCAATAAAAGGTAACCCAATTGCATGGAAAGGGATTATACAAGTTGGGCTTGTTGCATAAATCCCTTCAAGATTTTATCTTTCATACTTTTTTGTTGGCTCTCGTGCAAATCCTACTCCATGCAACTTCGTCGTTCCCCAGGATGTTAGAAGCTTGACCACAAATTTGTAATGATCCACCCAAATCAAACTCCAACTGAACAATAACAATAACTCGTTCGTACAATCATCGCTTCTCCCAAAGGCATTGAACATAGTAATAATAGGATCTTCCTTCCAAAGGTAGAATTATATATGTTTTAATTGAGAATGAGCGGTCAGATCTTGCTGTCGAACTGTCAAACCATCGGATCTAAAAATTACTTTCATATGACCAATGAATACAAATTGGACTGCGACTTGTGCTCCCCGGTGATGAAATCAATATTGGCTAATTGTAACTGATCTAGAAAATATTGCTCCATTATCAATTACTGGAACTTATTGATTAATTGATTAGTCCAGTCCAAAGGGTTGGAAATCTTCCAATAGAAGAAAAAAAAAAAAAGATTGACTTGTTCAAAATCATTTGAACCATTCTCTACAATCAGTGGGTCATCTAGGTCAGTATCCACTACGCATTTTGCATGATCTTTGTAAAGTTCGAACCTTGAGGTTTTGAGCTCAAGTCACATGACCAGACCCCAAAATTAAATACAAAAAGGAAAGTAGTTCATTAGACTTTCTACTGCTAAAACTTTGTCAACAAATCCTTCCTTCCTACTTCATAGATAAGTTATTATTATTTTTTTGGAAACAACTTCTTAGATGAACTTGTTAGCTTCCTCTGTATTTTTCTAACAACAATGCTAAGTGCATGTTTCGGAGGTCTAATTTTTTCCTCTATTTCTCTAAAATGTATAGAGGTTTGAAAAAAATAGAGTGTTTGGCACCACCTTTCAGCCTCTGCATATTTTAGAGAAGTAGAGGCAATGACTCTACTTCCCACAGCTCCCTTGATGAGGTAGTTGAGAAATAAGGAAAAAAAGAAGATGTAGAACTACAGTGTTTTATGCATAATCACGCCTAGTCTGTGTTTTCAATTTTTATCCAAATATGATGAGATTCATTGTGTGGGGGGCTTTCTCTAATGATAGTAATTATGCTGATCACGGTAACGGTACTAGTTCGGATCGTCTTGATCTAGGCCTATACATCTCCACCTCGGCATCGCCCAGTTTGACTTCGGCCAGAAAGCTCACCTTGGCCAAGTGCTTCACCTCAGGCAAGTGCTCCATCTAGGTAGCAGTGCCAGTATGTCCTTGTAAAGGTCATACCGATCTTGGTAAAAGTACCTGATCTCAGTAAAAGTATCGAATGACAAGACAGTCACGCTGTAGTACGAACTGATAGATAGGATGGGCGCCGAATGGTCACAACCACCAGAGATTGAGGTATGAGCAGATGGGATATCCCTTTCCACCTACCTCCACTAAGGAAGCTTCCGATTGGACTTCTCCCTGCATATACAGGCAAGAGGTAAAACCCAAAGGTATGCTTTGATGCTGAAAAAAAAGGAGAGAGGTTCAGACCTCCTCCCTTACTCTAATCTTCTCTGTTCCTCTCCACCTCACTTCATCCTTTGTTTAGTGACAGCACTAACTCAGGCATCGGATGGCCTTGCGCTGACTGCAGCCAAGGTCTCTGACCGTTGCTTCTCCTCTCCTTTCAGGTTTTCAGGCAGCTAATCCTTCCCAAAAGTTTTACATTCATCTAAGTAAGTTCGCGAGATTTTTTGCACTTACAATTGGCGCCGTCTGTGGGAAGTACGATCAGAAAGTTATGCCTCTAGCATCGGCCACCATCATCAATGATTCCCTGTCGAACGAGATCCAGGGAAAGTCTGATGCATCAAAGCGCGGGATGACCTGTAACTCTGATTGGTTCATCAGCAAAGGGGATGACAGCACCTCCCCAGCAAAATGCTCCTCCAACGGAGCACCCCCAAATGGAGTGCTGTCCTGCTGGAGACTCCCCTGCGGAGCAAAAGTTCCAGCAGCAGCCGGGTCTCGTCATTTCTTCCACTAAGTAGGTCGCGACAGCGATATGGTGAACATCCATCTCTTATTGACACTAAGGCTCGTAACCGTGGCCCTCGTATCTTTCAAGCAAAGCTTTGTTGCTAGCCATCAAGCTTCGAAAGAACCTTTTCCGGATCCCCATAGTCCCTATGAAAGCACTGATCAAAAGGGCGATCCAAGACAAAGCTCGAACTCAAGCCTACCAGAGCTTTATCCTCTGATGGGACCCCTCCCCCAGTGGAGAACTACAGTCCTGGAAGCAACTCCTTCACCTGCCATGCTTGTCTTCATCCTTAGTCTCCAGCTCAGTGACATCGCCATACACAGTCCGGACAATTCCAATTGCGACAGCTCCGGCTGCGGCCTTGGCGACATCACCAGCCACGACTGGGATGAGGGCACGAGCCAGCTTTAGCTTTGGCCTCGATTTTTTCACAGGACCATCTTCACCTCGATTATGGAACCAGCCATTTAAATCGCCAAGTTATGGAACTCGGTGTACAACTTGGTTATGGAACCAGCTGCTTAGGCTCGGTCATGGGACCAGCCTCCATCGGCTCGGTTATAGAACCAGCCATTCAAATCGCCAAGTTATAGAACTCGGCGTACAACTCGGCTATGGAACCGGTCACCTCGGCCCAATCACAGGACCAACCATCTACAGCTCGGTTACAGAACCAGCTGCAAAGAGCCGCAGTTATGGAACTCGGCAACAGTCTAATCTTTTCCTGGAGCGTTCCCGACAATTTTCTCCACTCGGACACCTTCGATCATGGCAGCTCGATGCCTCACTTTCGATTAGGGCTGCTCCAACAATAGCCTCGGCTTGTACAGCCCGAACAAGTTACAGAGCTCAGTGGACCTACCACAATCGTCCCAGATCCGGTAAGAGTACCGGCTAGGACTCGGTCTCATGCAAGCCCAACTTTCAGAAAGGCTCACCCATTATAATACTTGGCTCCCAACCTCCAAGAATTAGGGGGCGAGTATGGGGATACTTTCATACTACCGAGATTGCCCTAATTTCGGTAGCAGCACCACCTCGGTCAGCATCACCCCAGCTAGACATCTCTCCCAACCCGAGCTCGGTCCTCCCCTTAGCTCAGCAAAGGTGCCAGCTCAGCAAAACGTCGAGTCACGGGATTCCACGGCTATCCCAGTCTGGTTTTGAATCAACTGTACATCATCCAGCTAAAAATATCTGGCGTTTACTTCGGTTGCGGAACCAGGTACTCTTATCACCTCATTGAACCTTCTACTACTACACATAAAAGGGTTCCATACAATTTCATCAATTTGAGCTTGGACGAACCTGGTGCCCCTACACTAAATTCTTGAGTTGAGGAAACAAATCCTTATTCTGATTGAAAAACCAAACTCAAATACTTGGACTTCGGAGCATGAGAAAGGCTCAGTTACGAAACCAAAGTCAGAAAGAGCAAGGAGAAAACATCCAAAAAAGAGCATCACACAGTTTGAAGGAAAAAGAGTTTCATTGTATTCATAATAAATTAGATTACAACTTGCTTTCTATTACAATTTTTCCAACCAAAAGAAAACAAAAGTACATTAGAGACTCAGGCAGCAGCAGCGTCTGCATCGGCATCATCAGCCCGAGGAACCTCAGTCACTGCGGTTGGAGCTTCGGTCAAAGTGGGGGCAGAACTTGATTCCGGATCCGAGCTCGGGAACTTCGGCAGGTTTCTATAAGCTGGGTCGTCCTCAGGGACACCCACTTTATCCAATGCCGCCAGCCAACCAAGTTCTCATACTTTGTCTCTTATGGCCACGACCTGCGCCTCGTATAGGGTTATTGCCTCGGCCACTCCCTTGTCATAGGCTGCCTTGGTCTCAGCCTCGAGCTTGGCCTCGGCTTCTTCCCTCTGCTAGGCCAACAACTTTTTATGCACTTCGGTCTCGACCTTCGCGGCTTCCACCTCGGCAATGAGGCTTCGGATTAGTTGTTCTTGCTCAGCAGCCCTCTTGCCGCTCTTCTCTAATGCAACTTCCAGAGTCTTCCTCTGTGCCTCCGCCTCCACTCTCTTAGCGCCATTTTGCCGAACTCTCTCCAGCTGTACATGGGATCTTTGCACTTGTTGCAAGAAGACAAACATTATGAGAAACTATTACTGGGATCAAATTTGTGGGAGACTTAGAAACTCACCAAGAGAGCCGCTTGTATTGACGCTAGCGCCAGTGACATGTCATCAGCATCCCTGTGCCTGGCCATATCCTTGGGCAGGGCACAGGCACCGGCGAAGGCCGCCATCACAAGAGGATTTCTAATAACTTGGTCCTCTACTGTGATGGGCCTCGCGGGACCGATCTGAAGACTAGGGCTCCATGGCGCAGGCCCAGGAGGTGATACCTCGGAAATCTTAGGGACATCCTCGACTGAAGCCTTGGTCCTAGCCCTCTTCTCAGCTCGAGTCCCCCCCTCTTCTGCAGTCTCGGCAGTACATTGCCGACCTTCCAAGCTTGAGGGTTCCAACGGAGCTCTGACAGCAGTAGACACCAGAGGAACTGGGGGAGTCGGATGAGATCGGCCCCCGAACACCAGCGCGCTCAGGTGCCTGACAGCGGGCTGACGGCGCGGCGACATCTCTTCTCTGCTCTCTTCCGAGATAAGTGAGTTGTACTCTTCAACAACTCGTTGGAGCTCAGCCGAAGGAGAGGTAGAAGCCCCAGTACCCGAAGCCTCTTGGTACTCCGAACTCGTTGAGGCTGGGTCCGGTTCGGCCCTCCTCTTGATGAAGGACTGATACTTTGGCTCGTAGCTGAGCAGGGCGAAGGCAGCTCGGCCTTTGTGGCCTCGGTAGCGCCTCACTTCTTCGAGCCAAACACTGTTCCTCTTCCACCCTACTCGGCGCGCCTCCCGCTTCCTCTCTTGGACGTCTACATGGTGATAAAGAATGTCAGTTCTGCAGGTATAGAAAGGACTTATGTAATTCAAAAAGTATCGGTAATTACTCGAAGGAGTCCCAAGGCGACGAGGGACCTTGTATAACCTTCCCGGCTCGGTCTCGGCCTCCTCAATCTCCCAGTTGCCCGAGACGAATAGTCGGCCGTCTCCGGCGTACTTGTTCGAATCTTCTAAGGCGTGGACGAAAGGATCCCGCTTCGCCTTTACCCGAAGAATCGTATGTGTTGTCATCCACAACGAACTTACAAAGGTCATAAGCGTCCTCAATGTCCTGGACACCGAGGTCGATACCAAGGATCCTATTGAGCTCGACAATACCTATAATGACCTTATAACCGTTGGGCATGAGTTGGCAAGGGCACAACTTCCACTTGCTGAGGCAAATCCTGAGAAGATGGTGCAAGCGAAATCTGACTCCACCCTCGATCACGGAGACCAAGGGGAACGACATCCAGCCGTCATAGAAGATCCGACCCTCAAAGGCATCATCTGGGTCATCAAGTCTAACCAGAACATCGTCTGGTATCCCAAATCTAGCCCTGAAATCGTCCAAGGTCACAGGGGTGTCCAACATACACGTATAGATTCCCATCCTAGAATCTAAAGAAGATGGAAAATGAAACACAGAGACAGAGGTGCAGGAACCCTAAACAAAGCGGAGGATGGAAAGCAAGGAACCCTAGAATACAAATAATGGAACAGAGACACAAAAAGGGAACTTACTTATGCAGTCCTAGCAAAGACAAACTCTAGGGCAAAACAGCGATCTCGCCAACAGTCATCTCTCCAGAATTTCCTTTCCCTTCTCAGAACAACAAAAATGAGGGAGGGGGGAAGAAGCATCCCTATTCATAAAGACAGAGGCGCCGTTTCGGATTTCAAAACGGCGCGTGTGAAGCATCACATCGTATACTGCGTGCGTCTCATC
The DNA here is from genome assembly GCA_038049695.1 of Cinnamomum chago. Classification (NCBI taxonomy): domain Eukaryota; kingdom Viridiplantae; phylum Streptophyta; class Magnoliopsida; order Laurales; family Lauraceae; genus Cinnamomum; species Cinnamomum chago. The sequence continues at coordinate 14,342,015 of CP142457.1, read as the reverse complement.
ATAGCGATTGCGCAGCCAATCAGGCTATGACGTGTGGCACCGCCAGTTCGTCTTCTGTAGAAATTTCGAACGTGCTATTTATTACCCTGAACAGACGAAGCGACATGGGCACACCATTACCATTGACTATCTCGGGCAAATAAAGCAGCATCATAATATGGATTAGACATCGCTTACCGACACCGAGATGGAGTCCATTTAAATTCAAAGACTACTATCGGCGGATCCCTCTCATACTTAGCTCCCGACCTTAGAGTTGGAGGACTTCGAGCTCTGGAGCTAGGGGCAGTTGTGTGGGGAGTTTTCTCTAATGACAATAATTATGCTGATCATGATAACGGTACTAGTTCGGATCGTCTTGATCTCGGCCTATACATCTCCACCTCGGCACCGCCCAGTTAGGTTTCTGCTAGAAGGCTCACCTCGGCCAAGTGCTTCACCTTAGGCAAGTACTCCATCTAGGTAGTAGTGCCAGTACGTCCTTGTAAAGGTCATACCCGATCTTGGTAAAAGTACCTGATCTCAGTAAAAGTGTCAGATGACAAGACAACCACACTTCAGTACGAACTGACAGATAAGATGAGAGCCGAATGGTCACATCCACCAGAGATTGAGGTATGTGCAGATGGGACATCCCCTTTCCACCTACTACACTAAGGAAGCTTCCGATTGGACCTCTCCCTGCATATATACAGGCAAGAGGTAAAACCCAAAGGTATGCTTTGATGCTGAAAAAAAGGAGAGAGGTTCAGAAATACATGGACCTCCTCCCTTACTCTAATCTTCTCTCTTCCTCTCCACCTCACTTCTTCATTTGTTCAGTGACAGCATCAACTCAGGCGTCGGAGGGCCTTGCGCTGACTGCAGTCAGGGTCTCTGACCGTTACTTCTCCTTTCTTTTCAGGTTTTTAGGCAGCTAATCCTTCCCAAAAGTTTTACATTCATCTAAGTAAGTCCGCGAGATTTTTTGCACTTACGTTCATAATAAAGAAGAATCGAGCAACCACTTCAATAGTCCTAAAAATTGAAATTGGCCTCATAATCAGGTAGAAAGAAAATGTGTTTCCATTAAAGGAATATTCTGGAATTGTAGGGGCACTAAATCAGCAACTACAATCTGGGAATTAAGGCAAATGTGTTAGATTTATCACCCTGATTTCATGTTTTTATCTGAATCAAAATCAAATGAGGAGGAGATTAAAAGGTTAGCTAGGAAATTGAATTTTGTGAACCAAGAAGTGGTGCCTACAAGAGGACGTGCAGGGGGCTCGCCCTACTATGGCAAGAGTCTTTAAACCTGATCGTGATTGTTAAAAGACAAATGGTTAATGCATTGTATTATAGATGATTGCTCTGATAGATGGTTTGCAACCTTTATCCAAGGCCTCTCAATACTTCAATGAAAAGCCTAAATTCTGAAGCTTACTGTATAACATTGGAAAGAAGCATGAGGGACCCTGGATGATAAGTCGGTGATTTTAATGGGATTTTTGGCAAAAAAGAAAAATGGAGCGGTAAGAGATTTAATTTCTCTTGAGGCAAAACTCGCTCTAGATTTCGTGGAAAAGATGAAAATGATGGATTTGGGATCTATTGGCACAACCTTAACGTGGTCAAATAAAAGGAAAGCTTTTGCTCACGTAAAGGAAAGACTGAACAAAGCTATTGAAAATATTGAATGGCGCGCATGCTGTTTCTATAAGCAGTCTTCTTGGTTTTAACGGCGGGAGGGTCTGATCACTCCCCAATTCTCTTTAATCGAAAAACTACAAATGCTAGACTTCCTCACCCCTTTAGGTTCTATAATATGTGGTTAAGGGACCATAGTTGAGAGCAAATCATCATTAATAGATGGAATAAAAATAAAAAAAATACTAAAGATAACATAAGTAGCACTCTTTCCCTTATAATTAAAGACCTAACTAAATGAAATAAGAAGTGTTTTGGTAAGGTGGAGTGAAAGTTCGAATCCAAACACTAGAGGGGGCGGGGGCGGGGGCCACAGGGGAGGTGGGCAGCTTGAATAGGGTAAGCTTAATTTTATATCAATTATGCCAAATTTTAACTTCTTCGAAAAAAAATGAACACAAGTGATGACTCTAATAAAATGCAGAAGCTATAACCATAAATCACCACAAAGCTTTCACCATAACACAACGATGTATGGTAATGGGGCCAATTGCGTACATCCACTCCTGGCTTGTGTTCCTATACCCTACCCGAATTCCACTATCAATCGATGCTTTTCAATAGGTTTAGTAGGTCGTGTTTGGCAATTAACTAATTAAGTTAAAGTGAATCCAGACAAGGAGTCATATCAAAAGTACATGATTTCAAAATTCTCTCAAAAGTTTTCAAAAAAAGTACAAAAAAAAGAGAGCAACCACCTTTCAACACTAAAAGACAAAAAACTCAACTTTTCTATACAAAAAGTCAAAAAGATGCCATACCAAACATCTAAAAACAAAACATCATCATAACCCCTTATATTTTATTCTCTCTTGATTTGATGCTTCACCTTACTATACTTCAATTCACCATACGCTATGCTTTTGTAAGCTAAGCAATAACCTCTAAATACGATTTTCAATAGGCTTAACAATAACCATTACAATATGTTTTTCTAAGCTAAGCAATAACCTCTACAATATACTTTTCAATAGCATTAGCAATAACCTTTACAATATGCTTTCCAATGCTACATTTGATACGTACTTTTATTTGTTTACATCAATTGTCAATTTAGGGAGGGTTGAGTGGTTCATGGATGACTGCATTCACAGCAGTAACCATTTCCTTAGGGGAAGTATACCCATCATTTCTCATATAGAAGAGGTGTATTACTCTGCTCATGCTCCAAAACCAATCCTTACATTCTCTTGGAACCAGACTCCCCTTTGTCTCCAGAACCATCCCCAGCAGCTCTCTCCTAGTACTGTCCATGAGACCTCTCATCTCCCTCATAGCCTCTTCCTCAGTGGAGACACCATGTCCATGAAACATTCGCAATGCCAGACCATTCAGTTTACCCTCCTTGCCTTCCCTCTTCAACATAATAGTAAAAAGACCACAAGAATAAGTAACTTGGAATGAGCCATACTAAAGTGTAAGTTTAGTACATGTGGCGCACACACACACTAAAGCAGATTACGAATTGTAGGGCTCATTATGAACGGAGCCATACTTTGTGGTGAGGTATCCCCATTATGAACAGAGCCAGACTTTGTGGTGAGGTATCTCCAGAAAGTTTTGCCCGTTTGGACAATACCCAAACTGAATTGTATAATTTATAGATTTATCACATTGGATTTGGGCAGCAGGAAATTCTCAAAATCATTTTAGGATCATCCAATGAACATACTTTCAGGATATGTTCCACATGTAATGGGGCCCACAATTTGGTTGGCCTGAATTGGCAAGCATGGTCTTCGAGTATGTATAGTTAATGAGCATCCAAAGAGTTGAAAGTTATTGAGGGATGACACTGGAGTTTAACTGCTTAATCATGAATTTAACCTGTGACCATATGCCTTTTCATTTTACCATCCAATCAACTGCCACCATCAGTTGGTGAGAATTGTCTATGGGTATGAGTCACTGGGCTTCTCTATATACACAATAGGGCTTACGTAATGGTCCCACTTGAAGTAAACGACAAGTGCTGACACCAAGAGATTTGTTGCTATGTTTTCGTATAGAAAACACGGAAGAGGATCCCCTGTTTGGTCCGAAGAGGATCCCCTGTTTGGACCAAACAGGAGCCTCCACATGGGGGCGGAGAAAGAGAAATTCATTTTTCTCTCCTCCGCCCCCCTTCCGCCGCCCCACGTGGGGGCCCCTGTTTGTCCGGTTCCAGAAAACACATAGCTGAAACATGGATGTCAGAGAATGCCTACCTGGAAGGTTTGCATGTCATTTAGAAGCCGGCCACAAGTACTCATAAGCTTGAATAGAGTATGGTACTCTGAACATCTAACAAATTCCTCTGGCAGCTTAGGCCCAACGAAATAGAGAGCCGGGAGAACAATAGGCCCCAAGGCCATTGAAACATACGCATTTTTCATGTACTCATCAACTGTTGGAACTGACTTGTTCAGCTGCCACTCTGCCTCTTTCATCATAGATTTTAGCAAATCGAGCCACTGCCACCAGAAACACACGGCTGATGTCACACACTCAAGCACATAATTAGGGAGGATGCAAAAAATAGATCTCATGATAGACTGGAATGGAGAAACATAATTCAAGTAGACGACCCCAACATAGTTGAGAATAGGGCTTTCACGAAGAAATTTTTTTTTTTTTTTTGGGATGGTATTGATGATGCAGAAGATAGATCTCACCATTTCAATTATGTGGTGGGTGACATTACGCCCTTGCCGTGAGTATGCCTTCACCCCAAGCTCGTTAACTGTGTGGTAGATTGCAGAGAATATGATCTTAACTTGATCCGAGCATGAAGCAGTCGCTGAATTTCCATCCCACCTGTGGGTCAGCTCGCTCCCAATCATTCATGAAGTTTAAGAGAAATTGAAGAAATCGTGTACCATGGGGATGCAATCAAGAAAAACCGAAAGAAACATAAAAACTTACTTTTCAACCAACTGAATAAGGTTTACTAGTTCTTCTCTAGAGCCTCCAATGTCGTAAAAATCATCAACAACAGTGGCGAGCACACCATTTTTTGCCCATGACATGCGAGCATCTGAGAGGTCAGGAGAGAAAAGGGTGGCTGCGGCTGAGAAGTAGCAGTAGGTCAGCTTCTGCCTGGCAAATTTGAGCTGATCCAACCGGTTTTCTTTGACCCACCTGTGCTCCGTGGAAAGAAGAAAGAATAAATTAACTCATAGTATCCTCACTTCTTTTCATCAGTTATAGTGTATGCATGACACAATCGTACCTGTCAAGATGTTCAAGTTCTCCTCGGTAAATGACCTGACAAAAATCAAAATCTTTCACTGCTAATTCTAGGATATCTTTGCTGCCAATGTTGCTGGACCTGAAATGAGTGGCAGAGATCATTGCATCAGTAATGACTATAATTACAAAGATGTCTAGAGAGAATTGAAATTCTGATCTACTGTGAGCTCACAGAAACGTACCTATAAGATGTTTTCAAAATCTTCTGTTCCTGTACATCGTAATGCTCAATATATCTCCTGTGATAAAGGCGCTCTAAATTGGCATAGCAGGGAAACTTTAAAGCATAATCCACCTGAAAAGTTTTCAAATAAAGGTATTTCAAATTTTGTGTCTTGCCACTGCAGAGGACCAAAGACCTGTTCTGTACAAAAGTGCTCAATTCCATATATCTGGGGCCACTGAATAGGTCATTAACCGCTACACCATGTTAAAGTTGCAGAAGGCAAACCGAGCATCCAGATTCAAGACCTCTACACCTAATGGACCAAGGATGGGTTCTGCACAGAGAATGTCCTATAGTGGAAGACTCTTGACTCTTGATTGGAGTACATAGTTGAGATAATGCCACAATGGTCCATAAATGAAAGTCAATTGAAGTCCCGATCTGCCAGCTCAGCTGGTAAGGGACATAAAAGTCCTCTAGGGAGAGGCAATGTACCAAGGTTTGAGCCCAGTTGGAATGGAAAGTATCGGCCAGTTGCCTGAAGAAAAATAGGTTTTAACAGGGTAACTTGGAGGGTAGATTAGCACTATCAAAACATATATCAATTGAAGAGATAGGTATGTCAAAGTGTAAACTTGTATGATAATAGGCCCAGCTCACTTGTATGATAAGAGGCCCGGCCCACTTGTACATATGAGATCTAGTCATAACGTGTACAGCAAGACTAAATCGTGTATGCTAGGATGTCTTGCCATATTTAGAGATTTAATTAGGTTTTGCTTAGATGATTTGTAGCCTAAACTTAGGCAATGTAAAGTCTATATAAAGAAGAGTAATCCAAGAAGAAAGGAGGTCAATTTGGAACATTTCACAGAACTCTCTCTCTCTATCGTTCTAGTATTTCCTCTCTCTGTCATGGTATCAGAGCTTTGGTTCTAAGAGATCTCCTTCACTCTGAGAGACTTCCTTCGTTAGTCTTAAGAGTTATCTCTTCGTTTCTTCTCTTCTCTCTGCCTGGTGTATCTCTGATCAAGGTGGCCGACCTCTGATCAATCACTTGTAGCCAACAACCTACATGGTGATGATCAACTACTCTTCAAAGTTATTTTGAAGATTTTTCTGGATTTTTTTCTCATCTGATAAGGTGTCGTTCACCCTCTTCTTCATCTGGCGACTTTGGTGTTTTTTTCTCAAAAGGATTTCATCTCCACCGTACAACTTTGTGGATATTTATCCAAATCCCATCAAACTTGGACTAGAGGACACACTTTTGATCTCCTCCAGGATGATGTCCTCTGATCTGTGATTGGACAAAGTTGTGGGGCCCACGCATCTCTCCTGCACAGAAACTCAAGGTCGTCTGGCACTGATTCTTTTTCTATTCTGGGGCAAACTTTGCTAAATGCATTTCTCATCCACTACAATTGCCTCCATCATGCTGGGTTAGTAAAATCATCTCAAATTACATCATAGATTCTGATCTTCTGTGAATTTCTGGCTATACACTGCTATTTTGAGTACTCTGGTTATTTTATTGCAATCTCTGGTGGTTGTTAGTGTGTTTTCGAGTTGCAATTTATTGTGCTGGTAGTAGGATTGCTGCTTGTTGTTGTTTTTTCTAAGCATATCTCTACATTGATATTATGGAGAAAGGTGATATCACTCTGATCAAGTTTAATGGTAAAAACTATACCACTTGGGCTTTTCAATTTCAAATTTACCTTAAGGGTAAAGAACTTTGGGGACATCTTGATGATTCGGATCCCAAACCTACTGATGATAAGCTTCTCGCTAAATGGGAGGTTAAAGATTGCCAGATCATGACTTGGATATTGGGATCCGTCGATGCACAGTTTATCCTGAACCTTCCCCCATACAAGACTGCCAAAGAAAATTCTGCTCGACGGTTTCATTTAGAACATGAAATCTCGCAGTTTGTTCAAGGGACCTTGTCGATACAGGATTACTACTCTCAGTTTACAAGTCTGTGGACTGATTACGCTGAGATTATTTATGTTGACCTCCCCGCTGCCTCCTTATCCTCTATTAAAGAGATCCATCAAACAAGTCAGCGGGATCAGTTTCTAATGAAGTTACGGCCACAATTTGAAACTGTCCGCTCCAACTTAATGAGCAGGGTGCCATCCCCCTCACTCGAATCATGTTTGGGCGAACTCCTTAGAGAGGAACAACGCTTGGTGACTTAGACAACACTTACACAGACCGCTCCTCAGGCGGCTCCTATCGATGTTGCTTATATAGCCCGGGACATGAGCAAGGTCAAATGTTTTTGCTGTCACAAACTCGAACATGTTTCCACTCAGTGCGACCATAAGTTTTGTTCCTACTGCAAAACCAAAGGCTATGTTCTTCCGGAATGTCGGACACGACCTCAGAATAGGCCACAGCAACAGAGAGCCTACTATGCACATCTTCTTGAAGCTTCTTCACCAATCATGCCTGCACCACCTACTGCCACTTCTTCTTCTACCCTTACTCCTGAAATGGTCTAACAAATGATCATAAATGCTTTCTCTGCACTTGGCCTGTCAAGTAAACCAAAATCTTCAGTATCCACCTGGTATATTGATTCAGGGGCCTCCAATCATATGACACACTCTCCTGCCAATATGACTCATATTAGGGCGTATGATGGAGACCTCTGCATCAATACTGCTGATGGTGGCAGTGTTCCCATTACCGCTGTTGGCCACGTTCCTCACTCCTTGCCCTTGCATAATGTTTTTCTTTCCCCTCGCTTAACCACAAATTTGTTATCCATTGGTCAACTTGTTGATAGTAATTGCTCCATCCTTTTTTCTCGCTCTGGTTGTGTTGTGCAAGATTAAGTATCGGGGAAGGTGCTGGCGAGGGCCCTAAGCAGGGACGACTGTTTCCTCTCCAGATTTTGTCACAAGAAAGGCCCCTTTCAGAGTCTGCTTTGCTCTCTCATTCTAGTCATAATAAATGCGAGTTGTGGCATAATCGTTTAGGACATCCTAATTCCAAAACTTTGATGTTTTTATTAAATTCTGGTTTAATTAATGATAATAAAGTTTCTTTTAAGGATGTGTCTTTTAATTGTGATAGCTGGAAGATGGGGAAAGGGAAAACCCTTCCGTTTCCTCTTCATGATTCTTTAGCTCTGAAATGTTTTGATATTGTTCATAGTGATGTCTGGGGCATAGCACCTGTTATCTCTCATTCTCATTATAAATACTTTGTTACATTCATTAATGATTATAGTCGTTTTACTTGGATTTATTTTTTGCATTCTAAGTCTGATGTTTTCTTGGTTTTTAAAGTTTTCTTGTCTTATGTTGAGAATCAATTTTCATCTACCATTAAAATTCTTAGATCTGATTCAGGGGGTATGTTTCTAAGGACTTTCAACTATTCTTGCAATCCAAAGGCATTATCTCCCAGTGATCTTGTCCCTACACCCCCCAACAAAATGGTGTGTTTGAACGAAAAAACCGACATCTCTTAGATATTGCTCGTTCCCTTTTGTTAGCTTCTTCTGTTCCTACTAGGTTTTGGCCCGAAGCCCTCTTAACCGCTGTGCATGTAATAAATCGTTTGCCTTCCTCTAGATTAGACAACCAGACACCTTTTTTTAGACTTTTTCAAAAACATCCTCTTTATGATCATATTTGTCCTTTTGGGTGTGCGTGTTTTGTCCTTCTTCCTCCCACTGAGCGCACTAAGTTAACAGCACAGTCCTCCATATGTGCCTTTCTTGGGTACGCTCTTAATAAAAAAGGCGATCTATGTTATGATCCTACAGCCAAAAGAATTCGGGTGTCTTGCAATGTCGTGTTTTCTGAAAATCAGTATTTCTTTCCAAGGAATGGTGATTCGAATGACTCTGTCTCTTTATCCTTTTTACCACCCTTTTCAGATGCAATGCCTCAACTGGTTACTCATTTTAGGCCGAATTTTGTGTATGAACGACTGAAGGTTACAGCTGATTCTGCCTCTGGGTCTCTCCCTACGCCTACCATTCCTGCACCTGATCCACCTCCGGAGCCTCCTGCTCTTCGCCGATCCACTCACCACATCAAGCCACCTGATCGTTATGGCTTTACTCATGCTTCATTATTAACCACTTTGTCTTCTGTTTCTATCCCTAACTCGTAGTCTCAGGCAGTACAGCATGATTGTTGGATACAGGCTATGCAGGAAGAACTTACTGCTCTTCAAATAAGTCATACATGGGACGTTGTTACTTGTCCTTCATCTGTCAAACTGATTGGATGCAAATGGGTATACTCGGTGAAATTGAAGTCTGATGGATCCTTGGATCGCTACAAAGCCCGCCTGGTTGCACTTGGAAACAGGTAGGAGTATAGTATCGACTATGAGGAGACTTTTGCTCCGGTGGCCAAAATGACAACTATACATACAGTTCTTGCAATAGTTGCTTCTCAGTCGTGGCCCCTGTATCAGATGGATGTGAAGAATGCATTTCTTCATGGGGATCTTAAAGAGGAAGTCTATATGCGTCTCCCTCAGGGAATTCCTTCTTCTTCCAAGACCGATGTTGCTCGTTTACGACGCTCCTTATATGGCCTTAAACAGGTGCCTAGAGCCTGGTTTGACAAGTTCCGAACCACTCTCCTTCGGCTTTCTTTCATACAGAGCCCGTATGATCCTTCGATGTTCACGCTTCATTCATCCAGAGGATCCACAATTCTCCTTGTGTATGTCGATGATATCATTATTACTGGCCCACACGGTGATATGATTCAACAGATATAGGCCTCTCTGCAAGATACGTTTCATATGAAGGATTTGGGACCTTTGAGTTATTTCTTGGGTTTAGAAGTTCATCAATCAAAGAAAGGTTTGTTTCTTCATCAACACAAATATGCTACTAACCTAGTGGATCTCGCCGATCTAGGTGATTCTAGCCTAGTTGACACCCCATTGGCAGTGAATGCCAAGCTTTGTCAACAAGACGGAGATCTCCTTCCTGATCCTACATTTTATCGTCAGTTAGTTGGTAGCCTTGTCTACCTAACCATCACCCGACTAGATATCTATTATGCTGTTAATCTGGTCAGTCAGATTATGACAGCCCCGTGGCATCATCATTTGGCGGCAGTCAAACGGATTATTTGATATATCCTTAGTACCTCTACCCGTGGCTTATTTTTTCCAGTTGGCACACCGCTTACACTCACTGCTTATTCTGACGAGGATTGGGCCGGTTGTCTGGACACACGCCGCTCTACCACAGGATGGTGTGTTTACTTGGGAGACGCCTTGATATCCTGGAAATATAAAAAACAAGATAAAGTCTCAAAATCTTCGACGGAATCAGAATACCGCGCCATGTCTTCTGCTTGTTCTGAGATCCTATGGCTACGTGGGTTGCTCTCAGAGCTTGGATTCTCACAAACTCAACCGACTCCTCTTCATGCTGATAACACAAGTGTCATTCAAATCACTGAAAATCCTGTGTTTCATGAGCGGACCAAGCATATAGAGGTGGACTGTCACTTCATTCGGGACGAGTATGATCGCAAAGTCATTACTCTTCCCCATATTTCCACTGAGTTCCAGCTTGCGGATATCTTCACCAAGGGCCTTCCACGGCCGCGGCATGAATTCTTGGTTCGCAAATTGCTGCTGGTTGATTCTCAGCATCAATTTGAGGGGGGGTGTTAAAGTGTAAACTTGTATGATAATAGGCCTAGCTCACTTGTATGATAATAGGCCCGGCCCACTTGTACATATGAGATCTAGTCATAACGTGTACAGCAAGACTAAATCGTGTATGCTAGGATGTGTTGCCATATTTAGAGATTTAATTAGGTTTTGTTTAGACGATTTGTAGCCTAAACTTAGGCAATGTAAAGTCTATATAAAGAAGAGTAATCCAAGAAGACAGGAGGTCAATTTGGAACATTTCATAGAACTCTCTCTCTATCGTTCTAGTATTTCCTCTTTGTCAAGGTCCTCCATGTGAAATAGTCCTGCATACTACAGATCACTATAATGAAATAGGATGATGGTGTCGTCCTCGCAACTGTGCGATGGTCGAAAGCATACTGCTATTACTAGAGGTCTTAGTACTATTGGCTGGTTTGATCATGTGTAATTTTTCGTGAGGTTGAAAAGAGACAAAAGGAAGAATAAGAGAAGAATAGCTATAGGGCTTGTGTCCCTATGGTTGACCATGGATGATCCAAGCCATGTTTATAGTTTATTAAAATTCTCATAATTAAAAAAAAATTGCATGTCCTAAAATCTAACGGAATTTGCATGGCTTTGATCCTGTCAAGGATCGATATTCTTGGCTAATATTCTGGGTCTAATCTCACATACGTGAGAATCCCGTCTGGTGATCTAAGTTAAACAACAATCGCTGCCTCGATTTTGAAACGTACACAAACTCCTAAGTTGCATCGATTTGATCACTCAAATGGTGTCTAAACAAGTCTTTGTCTATGATTTGCTTGGCTGGTCTTAAACAAGGCAGTTCTTGACTTGTCTCTTGGTTCCTGTTAATTCAAGTAAGCCAATACTAGTTCTGAGACCATACATATTGCAATCTAATATCAAAGTGGTATCAGAGTAAGTCCTCTCTGGTGGAGCTGATTTTTGACAAAAAAGGAAGTAAAAAGTGAAAATGAAAGAAGATACTGCAATGCCTCTGAAATCTGCCACTCAATAACAGAATTTTGAACTTACGAATATAGTTAATCAAATGTGGTTAGATATTCAGGCCCTAGCACATTCTGTTTGATCAGGACCCTCCAAGAGGATATCAAGACCAATGATATATTGATAATGATCAGAAGAGGGGCTTTAGTAAACCAAGCGATCTTGGCCTAGGATATGATTATTGAGTGTATAATGGCGGCTTGTGATGAGATCTTGACCACAATTATTGTTATCAAAGAAGGGATGCAGCTATTAGTAGCAAAGATATCTGGATCATGGATACCCTAATTGATCACCATATTTGTTAAGCCAAGAGTCTATCTTCACAATTGAAGAAATTCTTGCATTTCATGGTAGAATTAACACCAAAAAATTCGATAACTAACTTAGCTACGTCGAGAAAGAGTTTTACTACCAAGTTATTCTAGATCAAAAGCAACTAGATGACAAGGTAGCACTAATTTGGCAGGTTATAGAACGGTTAGATTCAACAAGGGGAAATGATACTTGATAGGATAAAGTGAAAATAAAAGTTCAGAAGCCAACTCCATGCAAAAAATGTGGAATTGAATATTTAGCCAACCCGATCTACCACAAAAGAATAAGCATATAAAAGTGGACTACCATCCGTCAGCAAGAATATTGTAGACTACTCCCAATGCTCCCTCTGACTTACAAAATCAATCATCCTTACAAAAGCTATGAGAGGTGATCCTCATCAATTTCTCATTCACAAATTGAAAATTTTTGATCCTCAAGCAGCAATTTGATGGGGAGTATGAAATAGTCGAACAGACCACTATACTGAAATAGTGATCACTGTAATGTACATATATAGGAGATCTACAATAGAGAAAGACAGATATTCTTTATTGTATCTATCTGAGGGTTGGGAAATGGGAATACTAATTTTGGTTATATATGAGGGTTGGGATTGCTTATTTCAGTGTAAATAACCATATGCAGAGGTAGCCTCTTCAACTGAAGGACCCACAAATTCAAAAATACCTGTCTTTTGACCCAAGCTACTCCTTTCTCCTTTAACACCTATTATTTCCTACTCAAATATGAAAAGACTTTTCATCATCATCCATGGTGGTCCTACCTGATCATAGATCACAAACCAGTGCTTACATATATCCAATACTTTGCTAAAGCTCTAAGCCCTGAAAACTCTCCCCTCAATAAAAAGTGATCAAACTAGTAAGCAACAAAATTCTGCAGTATTGAAATTTGAAAGGACTTGAATTTCATTGGCATATAATAGAAATTACCTCTTTCTTAATGTAATTTTGATATCCATCTACATGCACTGCATCCTTGGATAATTCTCGTTGCAAAAAATGACTAGACCAGGAATTCAGTTTCTCCAAAACTGGTTCTTTTGAGCATGTCATGATTTGTGAAGCTTTGTAAAGCTCTAGAACTGTACCCAAGTCCTTAATATGACATCCCAATGAATCGAAGAAAACCTCTTCTTCAGCAAATTGAGCTAAGGCATCTACAATGCATATTGAAGTGATTGATCTTCTATCCCACTAGTAATCATAAGAAGAAATTATATAAAAAGACAAAAATGGCAACTCTTTGCGCATAACAATTTGACAACCATTTTAAATGGGGACATTTAGCTTCTTGTTGGCTGGGTCCACTGTCAACTCATCATCATTATCATCATTGGAGGCTCATCCCATCAATATGGATTGGTTTAAAGAGAACTACCAATACACTCTTCCGCAATCCACTTGCCACTCCAAATAAAAGAGGGGCTTATGGATTAGGCATCAACCGAAGGTCAGCTGACCAAGGAAGCTATCTCATTAACTAAAATTATATTCTACTGCGCATTTCATTGCCTTGGACCGGGTGGCTAGCAGTGCTAATCAGAGCTGATTTTGGTGGACATCTAATCTACTAACCCCTCTTATTTGGTAGAGCCTGCAGCCATGCGGACACCCGCCAACATGCCAACTGGCCCACTTAAATTGAATGCTGGGCCATCACCACAAAGACTTGTCATGTTAGCATGACTCAACAAATAAATAGGTAAAGCAATTTCATAGCCATGTACCAAAATTTCAAAAGCCACAAATTTTCAGTCAGGTAGTACCTGAAGAAATGTTGTATCCATTCATACATAAAAGCCGGAATGCCATGGCAAATGTGGAAACGTCTAAATATATTTCTTCATCATGCTGCAACCAGCACCTGTTCCTTGTATCAGTATTAATATTTTACTTTTTAAAAAAATGGAAATTCAGTAGTAGTTTACAAATCTATCATTAGAACTCACCTATATGTTTCATCCAGTGTGCCTTTTATTTCTTTGCTAAAATGTCGAGCAATTCCTAACTTTTCAAGATTGTCAATCATATGGAGTTTGGCATATTTATCTAGAGGATAAGTGGTGGGAACTGAAATGGACACAGTCAGAATCAACTGGAATTAGAAGACCACCAAAAAAAAGTATAGCACCCCAGGACTTGGCATCTTAATGAGGCATTGTGTATCCGAAACAATGACCCGATGGTCCTACAACACATAAGGTATGCCCCAAAGCAGGTCCAAAGACTAATTTCATCCTTCATCCTTTGACTTTAACAAAGAACCAGGATAGCACCTAGGACTTCGCAAGTTTGCATATTGCTGAGGCAGCGTGAATAGAGCAGGTCCAAAGACTAATTTCATACTTCAACTTCTGGCTTTATTGATCTCTGCTACATCCTCCATCTATTTATAGTTCATTAGTTGCAGATATAAGATATTCTAGACACAGATTTTTCGTAATCTCCAACTAAGGTAGGACCATCAGATCAACTGTCTGGATTACCAAGCCATGGGTCTCAAAAATAAGATTATGGAAACAATAGGGTACTAGTTTACCTGCATTGCCAAAAACTTTTAAGAGAGAACGCAAGTACTCTAGACACTGACCATCCTTAAGATGGGTCAGAGCAGCTGCAGTGGTGGATGGTGAATTAAACAAAGATCCATTCTTCCTCTGATATTTCATCACCTCCTTCCAATCCTGTAATTTTCCCAGTCCTTCTGCAACATACGCAAGATAGACTTTTCCTCCCTCGCTCCCAGAATTTCTGAATGAAAGCAAAAGCAAATATTGTGTGGCACATATTAGTAATTTTGTAAGAGTAAATTTTAGAAGTTCGGGTTGGGGGGGGGTAAGCATCTCACCAACAGTATAAAATGCAAGCATATCAAAATCCTTAATCAGAAAAGGGTTTCCTGAAATACATCATGGAAGATCCAACAACGTATAATAAAATTTCCATGTACCTCATGCATCCTAGGTCTCATGGATATCACTTCCTAATGTTCCAAGTGATACCTTCAAGACTTCCTATTAAATTCTTATTAGAGGAGAAGATGGCAATAGCTACTGTTGACACTGATTAATCACTAAGATGAAAAAATGGCCCCAAAAAAAAAAAGGTGCATGTGAATGTTTTTAAAATGATCATCACTAGCATCTCATGCCAATGAGTACAAGTCAGAGTCTTTTAGGGACTCCATCAATATGCCAGCTATTTGGCATTAATTGTGGACATAAGATTTCAATTTCAAGCAAGTTAACCTTGTTATGGCAGTCTTCAGTGATAAAAACGGCCTAGCCATGAAAACTATTATGGAACTACTCTCTTATACCCAACCCACAACTTAGTATAGTGTCGTTGATACCTAATCCATGATTTAAATAATGACGATAACTTGATAATGCAAATTAATAACAAAAAATAAGGAATGAAAAGAATCACTAAACGAAATGGATTGGGTATATTCTACAAGTTGGGTCGAGTTAAATGAGTTGGCCCAAATTGAATGAGGGTTTCGCGGGTAGGTTCAGGTTGAACCGCATCAGGTGCAGGTTGAAGCTACTTGACCTATTTTAAAAATGGGTCAGATATGAGTTGAACTTCAACCCATAGACACCCCTCGTCCACCCGACCAATTTTGACCCGACCCGACCCATTTGTCATCCGAATGTGTTTCTATATATAAGAAAAATCCTAGGGAAAACTTGGTGTCTGGGACCCAACGTCATGCCTATTTTGGCCAAACACTTCCCAAAATGATTTCTTGCAACGGTGTTTATGGCAAAGTCGAGCCGAACTGAGGCATATCTAGGCCCAACCCAACTTTAGAAATATAGGCACATATTCAGCCCAAGCCCGACACAGGCCGTAGGTGCTTAGCCTGAGCCCTGGCCACCTCAAACGTGTTAGGTACGAGCCCGCCAATTTATTCAATTGGACCCAAGCTCGATTAATACTAACAATTAAAAAAGACGCAGAGATCTTGAATTCAAATAAAAACAATCTTATATTCAATTACAATTATACAATTAACATTAAAACAAAGAAAAATATATCCTTCATGCCTAGTACATGTCACATTAAATTCGAGCAGGGCTGGGCTTCGGACTTTCCTTCCCTTATTCGAAACCTGGCCCAAATTTTTAGATCTAGGCTCGATGTGAGTACTAAACCTAAGGTCCAAACCCGACTCAAAGCAGGCTAGACTCAGGTAGCCTGCGCTGGTGGGCCCATGAGCACCACTATTATCTCGTCCCCCAAGCCACTCAAACTCATGGTAAGCACATCTAAGGTTCCTTCAAGCACAGAAGGCTACGACTACAAGTGCATTCAGAGATGATATGAGCACTACATTTGGAATAGGAACAATTATTTCTCTTTTTGCAATTGCAAGCAATAATGCCCAAAACCTTTACACTCGTAGCTAAATGTTGCAAAATCTTTGCCTTTGGTGATAGTGATCAGGGCAAATGTATCTTTCATAATAGCTTTCGCGAGTGATAGATCTTGATTGAGAGAGGATTGGGACTGCAAGTTCCTGGATACAGGTGTCAAGATCAGGAGAAGTGTCTCAATTCATAAGTTCTTCTTAAACAAATTTAAATTCTGGGAAGAGAATCATAAGAAACTGATTTACATGAGATTCTGTCTGAATATGGAAGGCATCAGTAAGAGAATGTCGGGCGGACAACCGATTAGCCTCTGGAATACATGGGCCAAGAAATTGGTCCAATTAGAAGATAAGGAGTTGCAAAGCTGCCAGTAACGTACCTCAGTATTGATTTTAGAGATTGACAAGATTTGGAGAAATTGGATGGTTGCAATGAGAAATAGTCTATAAAACTGCCAGCTGAAGAATCCCATCAAAATCACTCAATTGAAGCTTGAAAATTTTGAAAATTTTCTTTAAATATGAAAGGACCTGGGCAACCTAGATGGTGTCAAGATCTGGTGAACTGGACTACAACTGTGGGCCTGAAGCTCATACTAACTGATGACGTTCGTGACTGCTAGAAGAAACGAAGCACCTCAGAAGAAATGAAACACCTCATACTTGATGTGGACAATCAGAGAAGCTTCTGACCAAGCTGCTATTACAACACAATTGGATAATCAGGCAATCCAAACCAATCTGCACAAACAATTATGCCGATCAGATCTTCGCTCTAATTGTAAAATGAGGCTAGGGAATCAAAGAGAGGTATGTGGTCATTAGCTGAGATGGCACAGAGTGATGGATCAAGAGCTGGGCTGTGGTACTATCATAAAGTTGAGAGATGGAGTAATGATGATTCAGATATTGCCATGGGGTTTTCCCAAATGATCCTATGTTATATAATAAGCTCTGCTTCACTGCTTTCATTTGGAACGTGTGGAAGGAGAGGAACTTTCACATCTTCAGGAGCTCTTTCTCAACCTTGGCAATCCACTCTTCATAATATTCTCCGGCAGGTTCGCGCGAGGGCGATTTATCTAAACCTTGACGTCTCTTTCTCCAATGCTGAAACCTGGGATTTGCCACCTACTATCACATCTCACGCTACTAAGGACTGCACCTTGATTGGTAATTGGAATTTCTTCATTTGCTCTTAGGAAGGGAAGTCTGTTGGCAAGCTGAGGTCTTCCCAAAAGCAGGTAGCTTGGGTCAGATCTGTATCAGAAGAGGATGATGTCCAAATGGCCTCCATCCTTATCAGTGAAGTTCCCAAAGTCATGGGCAGGGATCATCTATGTATCCTTACTGAGAAGAACTCTGTTAGAAACTCTTTAATCGAACCAAACCTTTCACCATGGAGAAAACGGTTTCACGCCAAAAGAGTTCTGCATCTCTTAGCCTCTATCAACTACTCCTTTTGTTGTAGTGTCTTTGGCAAAGAAGCTCTGTTCTGGTCTACGATTGCCAAAAGAAATTGGGCTACTGCTGATTGATGTGGAGGTCAGCAGTAGCATCTGGCTTTTCCTCCCCTTCTATTCTATTTTGCTCAGCCCAATCTGTGGGGTTTTTTCTTGTAGGCCTATAGGCTGTGGGTTTTTAATCCCATTTTTGCTTCGTGTTTCCCTCTGTTGTAGCCCCTAGCTAACAACGTTTGGAAACAGGTGCCCATTTTTGCTGTATTTTGATATAGTTGTTTAAAATATACCAATCTAGCCCTGTAATATTTTATATATCATAATAACAGTAGGGATAAGGATAGAAGAGCATGAGAGAATTTTTCTGAAAATCAGAATCATATCGTAAATCGTTCATACCCATGAATCGAATCGAATCGAATCGTGAATCTTATTGCGAATTGTAGGATTTTTTTTATTTTTCTAATAAATTTTTTAAAAAAAGGTAGTTATTCATAATCTATCCATTTTCCCATTCTTAGCCGTATAAATACAATGACAAATAAGTCTATTATATAATCATCTAAAGAACATCATGTCATATTAATATATAATAAATGGCGTGTGTAAATAGTTAAATAAGTTTAAGGTATCAATATATATATATATATATATATTTCGTTATCTTTAAAGAAAAAATTAAACCCAAACCATCAATCTTACACAGTAGGACATCTCTTGAAGTTAAGAAAGTGTTCATAAAGTTAAAAACTAAAAAAGATATAAAAGAAAACGAAAAAGAAGATATAAACAAGCCCCATTCATTCAGTCGAACACTTTAATCTAATGCAAGCTCTTTTTTCATCTCTAAAACCTCCCCGAAGCCGCAAAATTTCTTAAGAGATTTTGTTAACTACTAAATGACCTTTTAAAGCTAAAAACGCTAAAAAAAATAAAGAAAGAAAGAAAGATCAAAGATCACATATTATTAATAATAATTGATTGGTTGCAGCTACGCTCGCTTAGCCAAATCGCTTGAATTATAATATTCAATGAGACGAGTATAAAATCGTAAGATCGATTCACACCTGAATCCTAAGATTCATCTGTAAATGGGATTCGGTGCATAGATATGAATCGTTTTCATTAAAATTCGGGATGCAAATTGTAGGATTCTAATAACAATGGACAAGAGATAGGATCGATCAGCCAAGAAACTAAGGATTGTTGCTATTGTTGGGCAATTCGGGCCAACACCAGATGGGCCGGTGTATGGTTCTGTCAGGGTCTTCATTAACCAATGAAACATATACAGAATATTCAAGTTTAGGATTTCCATGAGGAAGCATATTGAAGGAAAAAAGGAAAGAAAAAGAAAACAAAGATTAGTTAATCCATGGAAATAATGGAACACTTGATCCACTGTTCAAATTTAATCCAAAAGCAGTTTCACTAGAAAAATTAGCCAAGTCTATTAATTTTTCTATTAGCAATTGCTCCCTTGCCCACCTAAGCTAGCAGGCACCTCCAAACTAATTGAAAAAAAATTTTATTTTATGGTACCTTAATGATGAAAATATCTTAAAACAAATTGAAATATAGGGAATAAGACTGAGCTACAGAAAGAGAAATGAACGAGAGGAATTAGAAATTGAAGTACATTAACTACAGTACTCTATTTCAGTTTATTAGCGTACACATTTAGAAGCACATCAAAATTTTATAAATATAAAAGTAAAGGTAACGTAGAAGAGAAGAAGAAGAATAAGTAAATTCTGTACCTTCGAAATTCTAAATCTCGCTTATAAAGCATGGCATCTACAGAAACTGGATTTAAGGGGAGATTCAAGCCCATATTTTCTGCATATTCAATCATACCAGGGAATATGACATCAAACCCAATCGGAGTATACTGCCTCTCATCAGAGGTGGACACAAAGTTAGATCCAATAAAGTGGAGACCTGTCCACAAGGAAGAAGAAAACTGCATCAGAATCTTACAGATAGAAACAAGTAGCATGAAGAAGGGTCATGGCATGATTACCCTTCTCAACATGTTCTTTTCCAATGCTCCATCGTTTCAGTGCAAGTACACAAGCTAATGTAGAGGACAGAGCATCTTTAATTAACAATGGATGATGATGAGGAAGGCCCCATGAGCCATTGGAAAGCTGATTCTCCAGTAACCAATCGACGCACTCAGGGAAACATGGAAGTCGTGGAGATTTCGAAGAAGGGACCATGGCTACCCAAGCAGTGTCATAGGAAGAAGCCGTGAGTTCAACCTTTAAGAACTTCTCCCTTATTCTTTCCTCGAGTCCTATGGAGCACTACATGTTGATTCCACTCATTCTTTAAACATACATATATCATTATGAAAATATAAAAGCACACATAAATGTGCGTGCGTGCGTGTGTGTGTGTGAGAGAGAGAGAGAGAGAGAGAGAGAGAGAGCGCCAGAGTTTGGCATACCACTATGGCACTGCGGGGGCTTTCAACTATCTGTGATGCAGGAATCCTGCTGACTGCTTGAGGGAAGAAAAGAAACACTTGTACAGCATAAAAATAGGATAATTCTAAAAGGAAAACAAATACAAACAACTGCATTGCTAAAGCACATTTAAAATGAAAATAGAAAAGAAAGGAATCATTGAACACAACGAGCAGCTGAAAACATGAAGTCCAACATCAACAGGGAATGGGATGGAGCAAGCTTGAGACTGAGGTACAGATGGATTCAACTTACATTTCTTTTAAGGATTTTATTATATGAAAGGATGGTTCAGTTTACCTTTCATGAATCACATGGTGCCTAGTGAAGATATTTGATGAGCAAAACCGATTAGCAGTCAACCCAAATTACCATGTTGCAGGATGATTATTTCAGTTCATAAATATAATTTAGTTAGATTGGAATGGAGAAACAGAATTCTTATAGCCAAGCCCAACATAGTTGGAACAAGGCTACGACGACGACGATCATGATGATGGTGATGGTGAAATATATTTTAGTTACATAACCATTTAAATCTAGCATAATGTCTTTGATCATAGTATCCTCAACTACAAACTTTCAGCATGTCTTACGAGTAACAGTTTCCAGTTGTAGAAGATTAAGATTAACTTGCAAATCCCAATGAATATAAGAATTGTGAACTATGAACCAAAAAAAGTGAGTGCAAGGTATATGGCATGATTTGATGAACTTGGCAACTTTGCATAAACAAAGTATATTGTCTACGAAAACAATTTCAATAGTAAAAAAATCAGACAAAGCCATAATTACCAAACTGAAGAACATACAAATTTAGCTGTGACTGCAAAGAGTAAGGTCCATTTGTGAACTTGATACTGAGTTAAGAATTCTAAGCAATTATTCTACCAAAGGCTAACAATGAAAGATTAAAGGTGAAGATTCATAAAGGGCTATCAAATAGTATCCTCTCTGATATGAAATGATTACTCTCTCATCACCATGTTCATAATATCACAGGGAAGTAATGGTCCCATCTACTCTATCTTAACCTTTCACCATCACTTCTGTGTGGGGTCACTTCGTAATTACGGATCTATGTGGGGCCACTCTCCAATTTCAGGATAGTCCTTAATCTCGGCATTGCCTAGCTCAGCAGAAGCACCAGCTCGGAGAAGCACGGAACGCATCTCGGTGGCTATGTGTGCAGGTGCCCACCTCGGTCTCGGCCTTAGCCTGATCTCGGCCTCCTGTCATTCAGTCATAAATGAGACCATAAATGCACTGCCATGACGGGAGACGACGAACTGACAAATAGAGTGGGCGCCGGACCTAGATAAGTGACACGCCTTATCTCAAGGTCACGACGTCCATAAGCATAGGGGGATGGTCCGATGGGACGTTCTCTTTTTACCTACCCCCACTCAGGAGAGAAAGGTACATGCTGATGGACTTCCATCTCTCCCTAAGGGTCCAGTCCGATGATGACTCTCACGTCTATATAATACATGAAGGGAAACTATAAGAGGTACGCAACAAGTCTGTCCCTGATACTTCTTCTTCTTCTTCATCTCCCCTTAGTTATCAAACTAACTCAGGCATCGAAGTGGCTTCGGCTGCCTACAGCCAGGGGCCCTGACCTTTGTTTTTCCTTTCAGGTCACCGAAGGTCGATCCTTTCCCATAATCATCCCAAGATCACCAAATCTAGAGTTTGATCCTCTTTTAACTAAGTCCGAAATTTTTACGCACTTATAGTTGGCACCGTCTGTGGGGATTAGGATCTTTACCAAAACCAAACCTATAAAAGCCATGCCTCCAAAAACCAGATACGGCGGCGAGGGATCGTCAAAGTCTCGAAGAGCGTCGTCATTTCCTCCGCCGGAACAACCACCACTACCATCATTTTCACGACCAAAGCCGCGACCTCAGCCACTCCAGTCATTACCTCCAACGGCGCCCACCAGCCCTCACACTGCTCCTCTTCCCCCTTAGGGTCCAACGGAAGTTCCCCCCGTCCTGCAGGAGCTTTCGGGAATTCCCCGCCAGAGAAAGTCCGGAGGAAAATCCGGTCCCACGTACGTGGAAGGTGGTGTCCAGTCGGACTCCTCGTCCCGACCTGTGTTTGCACACCCCCCCCCCCTTGACGACTGTCATGAGGCTCCTTGTCCCCCAGGTAATTAGCCACCCAGGGGCTTGCAGTAGAATGCCTCCCCGTCAGATCCCCGACGGCGGGGCAAGACCCCTGTCGAGGAAAAATCCCATCACTCCCATCATCGCACTCACGATGACGGTCAGTCCTTTCATCGAGCCCATGAAGAAGGAAACGACCCTCTGCTTGAAGAACTCGAGGCCCAAAATTTGGTCCTCCAAGAGGAAGAAGAGTTGATCCGTCATCTCCAAGAGCAGCTTCAAGCAAATGAGAGGAGGACCCTTATTCCACCTCTTAGGCGACAGCAGAATCGTCCGGACAGCCGAGACTTGAGGCAGGTCCTCGATGACAGAAGAAGAAGTCGCTATGAAGAAGAAGGCTCAAGCAGCAACCACCTACCTAGCAACCTCGGGGGTCGCACCACGAGCCAGGGTCCCCGAGGCCAGAGAACATCACGGGCCTGAGGGAACTACTCGACTACTAGGTCAAGCAAGAGGTCCAGGCCCGAATGGCTCAGATCGGTTTCGCCCGAGACCAAACAGAGGCCGGCGATGAAGAAGACCAGGGCATGTCCCCCTTTTCCCAGGAAATAAAGAATTTATCTCTTCCCGAGAGATTCAGCGTTCCGAGGTTCGTCCTCTATGACGGGACCTCGGATTTGAAAGTGCACCTACGGCATTTCACTCAACGGATGTCGGTTTGGGGGGACGTCAGTCACCTGAACTGCAGGGTCTTCTCCTCCGGTCTAGGCGACCTCCCGCTCCAATGGTTCTGCGCGCTCCCTTCCGGGTCGGTCTCAAACTGGCGGCAGCTCCGAAGCTCCTTTGTAGAGAAGTTCCAAGCGCACCGAGTCATCTCGAAGACGGGTGGCAACCTCATGGCGATTTGAATGAAGGACAACGAAAGCATCACAGCATTCGCCAGAAGATTTTGGACAATCTACGGCCAGATCACGGACGCCAAAGATGACGTCGCCATCATGTGTTTTCAGCAGGCCTTGCTTCCAGGCAATGAGCTCTGCTGAGACCTGGTTCGATCCCCCGTGACCACGATGAAAGCGCTGATGGCTAAGGTAAACCAGTACATCAAGCAGGAGGAGGACGAGGCTTGAGGCAACGAGCGGTTCGGCCTCCCGCAGAGGGACCAAACTTCCAGAGGAGAGGGGATGTTCCCCAAACATAAGTTAGATAGGAAGAGGACCCCCGCTAATTCAGCGACCTTCTCAACCTCCATCTTGGGGAGCAGCAAAAGACCAAAATTCCAGCCTGCCAGGCCGGCCGGAGATCCTTACAGGGACGTCAATGTCGTCTTCAAAGAGCCCATCTACAGAATCCTCGGCAAAATCAAAGCGGAACCCTACTTCCAGTGGCCGCAGCCCATGAAGGGCGATCCATCCACCCGAGATCGGAGCAAGAACTGCTCTTACCATAAGCAGCACGGGCACTTGACCGAAGACTGCATGGCTCTAAAGTCCCACCTCGAGAAGCTCGTCAGGGACGGGCATCTTTGGGAATACATCAAGGAGGGAGAGAGGATCAACCAGGCTCAGTGGCACGCTCCACCTGATGCAGATCGGGACAACGACGAACCTGCAGGTGTCATCAACGTCATTCACTTGGCTCCTGCTCCCAGTAAAGCAAGCAGCCAAGCTCGCTCGGAGGCCAGAAGGGCCTCCCATGGCAAACAGGTGATGTCAGCCGAGCTAGAGCCTACACCAAAGAATGTTAGGAAAGAAAAGCCCAAGATCTGGTTCTCGGAAGAAGACCTAGAAGGGGTCTAGCTCCCCCACAACGACGCACTCATTCTCACCCTGCGGCTGAACAACTACACTGTGAAGCGCGTCCTTGTAGACCCAGGGAGCTCGTCCGAGATCCTTTACTTCAGCTGTTTCAAGCAACTCGGCCTGACCGAGTCCGATCTGCAGGAAGCCCGCATTCAACTAGTAAGCTTCAGCGCTAAGCCGGTGTATCCGAAAGGAAGGATCTCACTTGAAGTCTGAATAGGAGGTGCCACGAAAATAGCCGACTTCATGGTAGTGGACGCACCATCTCCATATAATGTAATAATGGGACGCAGCTGGCTGCATGACATGGAGGTAGTGCCCTCCACCTTTCATCAGAAGCTCAAATTTCCGCTAGAGAAGGCCAGAGGGGTGATTGAGATAGTCACTGTACGGGAAGATCAGCAGATGGCCAGACAATGCCTCACGGCCGTGGTGCCTGGAGAAACGGAGCCCCAGCGGGTGCACATGGCCGAACTGGAGGCTGAACTTGAGGATGTCGGTCGATCAGCAGAACAGAAGAGCATAGACGAACTCACCGAGGTCAGGATCAATTCCGATGACCCCAAGCGATATTTTCTACTGGGAAGCCAGCTCCCCGACAACGAAAGGTCCGAGCTACTTGGCTTTCTATTGCAGAACAAGGACGTCTTCGCCTGGACCCCATACGAGATACCCGGGATCGACTCCGAGGTCATGTGCCACAAACTGAATGTCGACTCCGGACACAAGCCCATAGTGGAAAAGGCCCGCAGAACAGGGGTCCTGCAAACAGAAGCAGTGATCGAAGAAGTAGACAAGCTCCTCGAGGCCGAAGCAATCAGCGAAGTGCACTACCCGAAATGGCTGGCCAACACAGTAGTGGTTAAGAAGAAGAATGGCAAGTGGAGGGTCTACATGGACTTCACCGACCTTAATAAAGCCTACTCCAAGGACAGCTTCCCGCTCCCGAAGATCGACCAGATGATTGACGCCACTGCAGGACATGACAGGATGGGTTTCCTCGATGCCTACCGAAGTTACCACCAGATCCCCATGCATGGGCCTGACGAGGAAAAAACCGCATTCATAACTCCTCAGGGCATCTACTGTTACAAAGTGATGCCCTTTGGGTTGAAGAATGCTGGGGCGACATACCAAAGACTGGTCACGAAGATGTTTCAAGCCCAGCTCGGAAAGACAGTAGAGGTCTACATCGATGACATGGTGGTCAAGTCCAAGAAGTCGCAAGACCATTTGGAAGACTTATGCCAGACATTTGCCATCCTCAGAAAGTTCCAGCTTAATCTGAATGCTTCCAAGTGTGCGTTTGGCGTTGGCTCCGGTAAGTTCTTAGGAAGCCTGGTGACCCGGGGAGGGATCGATGCTAATCCAGAGCAGATTGCAGCAGTCCAGGCGATTCGGAGCCCGACCTCGGCCAAGCAGGTCCAAAGGCTCACAGGAATGGCCGCTGCGCTCAATCGCTTCATTAGCTGAGCGTCGGACAAATGTCGCCCTTTCTTTCAACTCCTGAAAAAGAACTCCAAATTTCAGTGGACCCTCGAGTGTGATCAAGCGCTGGAGAAGCTCAAGGAATACCATTCCTCTCCACCGCTGTTGTCCACTCCATCACAAGGTGACCTCTTTTATCTCTATCTAGCGGTCTCGGACCACGCCGTGAGCTCGGTGTTAGTCCGAGAGGACAGCAAGCAGCAGCAACCCATTTACTACACTAGCAAGATCCTGCTCGACGCAAAGACCAGGTACCTTCCACTTGAGAAACTTGCGTTGGCACTTATCAGTGCCTCTCGCAAACTCTTCCATTACTTCTAAACATACACGGTGGTGGTTGTCACAGAGTATCCGCTCAAGTCCCTTTTTCGAAAGGCGAACTTTTCCGGAAGAATCTCTAAGTGGGCCGTCGAACTGGGGCAATTCAATATCCAATATCAACCCAGGACGACGATCAAAGCACAAATTCTAGCAGATTTCATCATCGAGTTCACTTCTCTTAGTTCGGCACCGACCCCGCTCGATACCGAACTGGGGGGCAGCAGGGACAATGAGGTAGCCGAGACCAAGGATAACCGACCTTGGAGACAATTCCTCGAGTCGACCTAGAAGGTCTTTGTCGACGGATCCTCAACATCCAGAAGGGCTGGCGCCGGCATAGTCCTCCAATCTCTAGAGGGCCTAGTCATCGAGCAAGCCCTGACCCTTGATTTCAAAGCCTTCAATAATGAAGCAGAGTACGAGGCACTGATTGCGGATCTCGGTAGCGCAAGAATTCTAGGGGCATAACGGCTAGTAGTCTTGAGCGACTCCCAGTTGGTGACGAACCAGCTAAGCGGAGATTATCAAGCTCGCGACGAGAGAATGGCAGCCTATTTAGCCCATACAAAGCACCTCCTCTCCCAGTTCGAGAAAGCAAAAGTCAAACAGATCGGCAGAGGGTCCAACTGCCATGCAGACGCCCTCGCCAACCTGACCTCGACCGTGGAAGCAGGAAAAAAAAGGACAGTTGACGTGGAGACATTGAAAAAGCCGAGCATAGAGCTCCTCCCACCTCGACAAGTCCTGTGCGTCAGTTTCGGTCCGTGCTGGATGGATCCGATCATAGCATTTCTAAAAGAAGACAAACTCCCTGAAGACAGAAACGAAGCCCACAAGGTGAGGATAAAAGCAGCTCACTTTTGGCTCTCCCCAAAGGAAAAGCTCTATAGAAAGTCCTTCACGGGACCGTATCTCCAATGCGTTCACCCGAGCAAAGTAGAAGACTTCCTTTTGAAATTCACGAGGGAATTTGCGGAAGCCACATCGGAGGAAGATCATTGGCATACAGAGCCATCAGTCAGGGCTATTAGTGGCCCTATATGCAGAAGGATGCCCAGCTCTACGCCAGGAAATGTGAAAAATGTCAGAAGTTTTCCCACTCCCTGCACCAACCGGCGCAGGACTTGAATCCTTTCTCCAACCCGTGGCCCTTCCCTCAGTGGGGGCTAGACATCATGGGACCTCTCCACCGAACTCCAGGAAACAAAAGTTGGCTGATAGTGGCCACTGATTACTTCA
This sequence comes from Cinnamomum chago, assembly GCA_038049695.1. Classification (NCBI taxonomy): domain Eukaryota; kingdom Viridiplantae; phylum Streptophyta; class Magnoliopsida; order Laurales; family Lauraceae; genus Cinnamomum; species Cinnamomum chago. Next base: position 14,314,640 of record CP142457.1, on the reverse strand, counting down.
CCAAATGGATAGAGGCAGAAGCCTTATCCTCCATCACCGAGCAGGACACAAAGAATTTTGTATGGAAGAACATTGTCACGAGGTTTGGGATCCCCCGAGCTCTGGTCTCGGACAACGGGATCCAATTCGACTCAAACTTCTTTAAAAACTTCTGCCAGGAGCTCAGTATCAGGAACCTCTATGCGACCCCGGCCTACCCGCAGAGCACGGGCAAGCAGAGATCTCGAACAAGGTGGTATTGGACGGACTCAAAAAGAGACTCGACAGAGCTAAAGGCAGATGGGTAGAAGAATTACCAAGTGTCCTTTGGGCGTACCGGACCACCCCGAGACGATCTACTTCAGCAACCCCTTTTTCCTTGGCATACGGAATGAAAGCTGTAATCCCTCTTGAGGTCGGCCTTCCAACCTTGAGGTCGGATCTCTTCGAACAGGGGCAGAACGAAATAAATCTGGCCAAAGAGCTCGACCTGGCCGAGGAGCGAAGGGAGGCAGCATCCGTGCGCCTGGCCTCCTACCAGCAACATCTATCCAGGGGATACAATCGGAAAGTCAAAGAAAGGAGGTTCTCAATCGGGGAACTAGTCTTAAAGAAAGCACTTCCAGTAGATAAAGATCCCAACGAAGGCAAACTTGCAACGAACTGGCTCGGACCTTTTAAAGGTGGTCTTGGCATCCGGGAGGTCGGCTTACAGACTTGAGAGCATGGATGGCAAGGAATTGCCACGACCATGGAATGCCGCGCACCTCAAGAAGTACTACTTCTAAAAATGTATTCAAATGATAAGTCAATAAAAGAGGGATCTTGTGGAAGACGCGTGCCTTGTATCTTTCAAGTTGTGAACCAAGGCTCTGGTCCTCGCACCAGCCTCCTTGAGTTCGGTCATAGGACCAACTCCCAAGGCTCCGGTCCTCGCACCAGCCTCCTTGATTTCGGTCATAGGACCAGTTCCCAAAGCTCCGGTCCTCGCACTAGCCTCCTTGAGTTCGATCATAAGACCAACTCCCAAGGCTCCGGTCCTCGCACCAACCTCCTAAGGTTTGGACACTGGACCAACCCCCCTGAACGGAATCAGCTGTTTTATTTCACTCTCAAGTTGCGGAATTCGGTCTGGCTTTGACGGCACGACCCCAGCCCCCCAGCAACAGGGTCGCACCCCAGGGTTTGAGTCCAAACTAACAACAAGGTCTTTTAATAAAGGCGTTGTTAAAGCCCGGCCTTAAGGCCAGATGTTCATCGATCTCGCCCACTTGAAGGTTTGGAGGGTTGGTCAAGAGATAGGGAGCCTTGTCAAGTCCCTGTCTTATGGATTCACCGATCTTAGCCACTTTTAAGACTTAGAGAATTTGTTGGAAACAGGGGGCCTCATTTTCGTCCAATATGTTGGAACTAAAAAGTTAAGTCCAGTTTCCATGAGTTCGCCAATCTCAGCCTCTTAAGTATTTGCAGAATTAGACAAGAACATGGAGCAGTATTTTCTGTTCGGGGTTAGAAGAACAAGCAACCACACACTATTGCCAAGAGAAAGAAGTCGGCGAAAGAAGATTGCTTTTCATTAATGGAGGAAGTATTTACAAAATTCTATACACTCGGAAGGAAAGACAAAAGTACATTAGAAAAAGAAGAAAAATACATCGTGTCTACACATTATTTTTCAAGCGCCACGGCTTTATTCTCTGGCTTTGGAGGGACGGATGGAGCAGGAGCGACTGAAGTATCGGGCGAAGGAGGAGGGCCTGGAACTTTCGGAGGGGCTTCCGGAGGGTTGGAGTCGGGCTCTGACTCTGGGCTAGGTATGACAAACTGGAATTGAGGAAGATTCGTGAATATGGGGTCGTCCTCAGAGACCCCGTACTCACGAAGTGCTTCCCTGCATCCCATCTCATAACAAAAACCGGGCTCAGGTCCTTGATTTGAGCCACATACTCCGCCGATGCCCAGTCCACTCCTTCTTGATAAGCCTTGGCAGCCTGGGCTCGCAGAGTGGACTCGACATCGACCCGCTCCTTCCTAGAAGACTCGAGCTCGGCCTCTTTCCCAGCCAGTTCGGTGTCCTTCTTGGCAAGCTCAGCCTCCAGTTGATGCACCCTTTTTGCCTTGTCCTCGGCTACGCCTTTTAGGTGCTTATTTTCGCCTCACAACTTGATAATCTCGGCCTTCGCCGCTTGTTGTTCCATTGCGAACTCGGTGATCTTCTCCTCCGCCTTCTTTATTTCTGCCGCACTAGCCTCCAGGGCATCTCCCATCTTCTTCTTCTCGGCATCCATCTCAAAAACCCGTGCGGTTGTCCTCTCTGTCTTCTCCAGTATTATTTGGAGCTTCTGTACATTCTCCAAGGAGACAAAAGGGGTAGGAAATCAGAGCGGACGATTAAGGCATAAAGCTTAGAAAAGACCAAAAAAAGAAGTGGGAATCACCTCGAGCGACGCCTTCATCGTCGAGTAAATCAGGCTCATTGTCCCGGATTTATTATGCCTCTCCATCTCCAAAGGGAGAGCGCATGCCCGGGCAACTACCTAGATCGTCCTGGTGGAGGTCCCCATCCGGTCCTCCACGCTCATGGGTTCGCCGGGGTTAAGGTCGAGGTTGGGCCTGAAGGGCATCGGCTTTAAAGGCCGAAGATGCGGATCCGCTTCCGGAGCCCACTCCTCTTCGCCCCCCACGCGAAGCGTCTTTTCAGGAGGGGGCTCCTCACCCTCCTACTCGGCCGCCGCAACCCTTGACTGAGTCTTTTTGGGCGGCCGGGTGTCCTAAGGAGGACGAGCGTCCTTGGGAGGCTCCTCCGACCTCCCCCTCTTCTCCTGCGGGGGGCCTTGTGCGCTTTTATCTTTCGCGGAGGAGGAGGTCCCTACTGTGCCCGAGGGACCGGAGGGGGCGCTGGCTGAAGAGCCTTGAGCAGCGCCAGGCCCACTGGGGGCACGCTTTGGGGTGGGAGGAACTCGGCCCTTAAGGACCAAGGCTCCCAAGTTCTTCATAGGAGGACGCGGCCCGTCCATTTCCTCTTCTACTTGGTCTCGGGCAGGAGGGTTGTCTGCAACTAGGATCGGGCCTGGGGGCTCCGAGGTTTGGCCGCTGGTTTCTGCGAGCGCGAGCACGATCTCCCCTATCGGCTCAAGGGGGATCTCGGCTGTCTTCCTAGTGTAAGACTGATACCGCGGCTTGTACCCAAGCAGCGAGAAGGCAGCCCGATCGTGGTGGCCGTGGTAGCGGTAAGTCTTCTCTAGCCAGGCGTCGTTCCTCTTCCAACGATCAAGGCCGGCCTCTCTCCTCCTTCTCTGAACACCTGCACAAAAAATAGAGGACATCAGTTCGGCAAATCAGAAATAAAACAAAGACAAATAGCCCGGGGAAGAGAGTATTTACTCGGAGGGGTCCCAGGTTTTCGCGGAACCTGGATTCTCCACTCCACATCGGTCTCGGACGCCCCGAACTCCCAGTTCCCCGAGACTAGTAGGCGGTCATCCCCGGCGTACTTGCTTGAGTCCTCCAGGGTGTTAATCAAGGGCCGACGCGTAGCCTTCACCCGAAGATAGTAGGAATCCTCGCCCCCCGCGGACTTGCAGATCTCATAGACATCCTCTATGTCATGCACGCCGAGGTTGATATCCAGGATCCAGTTCAACTCCGCCACACCCATTATTATTTTAAACCCATTTGACATCAGCTGAAAATGGCAGATCCGCCACGAACTGAGGCAGGATCGGAGAAGCGGGTGGATAGGAAACCTGACCCCGCCCTCGATTACAAACACCGGAGGGAAAGGCATCCAATCCTTGTAGCGAGTGAGGCCGTCAAAAAGGCCCTGGAGGTCGTCGAGCTTCACCAGAACATCGGCTGGTATTTTGAATGCCATCCTGAGTCCCTCCAGGGCTTGGGGGCTCTCTAACCAGTGGGTGTAGATCCCCATTTTCTAAAGGGCTAAAGAGGGGGTAGAAAGCAAAGAAGACGGAGCAAGGCCTAGAAAAACCTAAGGGGCAGAAACCCTCTGGACGAAAGGAAAAAGAGGTAGAGAGGAAGAAACAGAAAAGAGAACTCACAGAGAGAATGTGACGGATTGCAAAGAGTAAGAAGCAAAGAAGTGAAAAGCGAACAGTGGGAAGACTCCGGGTTTGTTGAGGTTCTGTTTTTGGCAGGGCGTCTTCTTCAGCAGGGTCTCCTTCAAACGAAAGCAAAGATAAGAGGAGAAAGGGAAGAGAGCGTCCCCATTTTATAGAGGAACGCCCCTCTTGCATGTCACGCGTGCGAGGCAACGCTTCGCTTCGATTCCAATAAACAACCAGACGAAGGGTTACACGTGGCACCACCGGTCCATCTCCCACCATGCCTCTGGTACGATATTTATCACCTTGGGCATATGAAACGGCGTCTGTGTGCCCGCCCTGGTAAAACAATCATGAAGCCGTATTTATCGCCTAGGGCAAACGAAAAGACATCATGATGAGGATCACACGTCAGCAAGGCACAACAAGACAGGGGCTGACATATCTTTTCTGTCTTAGCTCCCGACCTCAGAAAGAAGTCTAAGAGTTCGAGAGCTAGGGGGCAATTGTGTGGGGTCACTTCGTAATTACGGATCTATGTGGAGCCACTCCCCAATTTCAGGATAGTCCTTAATCTCGGTATTGCCTAGCTCGACAGAAGCACCAGCTCGGAGAAGCACGGAACCCATCTCGGTGGCCATGTGTGCATGTGCCCACCTCGGTCTCGGCCTTAGCCTGATCTCGGTCTCCTGTCATTCAGTCATAAATGCGACCATAAATGCACTGCCATGACGGGAGACGACGAACTGACAAATAGAGTGGGCGCCAGACCTAAATAAATGGCACGTCTTATCTCAAGGTCACGTCTATAGGCATAGGGGGATGGTCCGATCGGACGTTCCCTTTTTACCTACCCCCACTCAGGAGAGAAAGGTACATGCTGATGGGACTTCCATCTCTCCCTAAGGGTCCAGTCCGATGATGACTCTCACGTCTATATAATGCATGAAGGGAAACTATAAGAGGTACGCAACAAGTTTGTCCCTGATACTTCTTCTTCTTCTTCTTCTTCATCTCCCCTCAGTTATCAAACTAACCCAGGCATTGGATTGCCTTCGGCTGCCTACAGCCAGGGGCCCTGACCTTTGTTTTTCCTTTCAGGTCACCGAAGGTCGATCCTTTCCCATAATCATCCTAAGATCACCAAATCTAGAGTTTAATCCTCTCTTAACTAAGTCCGTAATTTTTAGGCACTTACAACTTCTTTAATACAAATTCAGTAAAAAAAAAAAAAAAAAAAAAAAAAACCCTTTTACAATAAATTCCTAGGAATTCAAACCAAGTGTGAAAAAAGCCCATAAACCCAGCAATGAAGAAAGATACCAAAGCGTATGCTCCGACACTCAAAGAGAAGGAACTACATGACCATCTGGAAGAGACTGTTACACACTCAAACATACATCCACCTTACACAAGGCATATATATGGCCCCATCCTGGCTCTCCAGGTTGTTAATGTACCTAAGACATTTCCCATCGGGAATAGACCAAAATTCACATTGATTTGAAAATCTTAACCATCTGATTAGAGGAATTTTTTTCCTTTCCCGCTTCAAACTGTTAACAACTTTTCTTACTGCCCATTTGATTCCAATCAAAGTGACTTTTTGCCTATGCTCCATCTATGCAATTTGAACAGCATGTATCCATGTGTACAAATGCCAAAGGTGGATGTCTATGGAAACAGTGTGCTGCACCATAGACCCAAGGCATATAATCCATCCAGAACAAGGGAACAAAAGACCAAGATCAATATTAAGGGACTTAACTGAACAACCAAAGGTAGCAAAGCTAAAAAGCAAAGGAATAATGAAATCAATCTGAAATGCTTCAAAAAAGAAAAACCAAGCAGATAGACAATTCTAACATGGAGTAAACAGATCAAGATAACAAACAACCAACCCCATAAAGGGAAGGCCAGTCAGAGTAATGGCAATGAAGAACGGGGCATTAAAAACATAAGAAAAATCCATACACCAAATCATCAAATAACAAAAACCAACCCCATAAAGGTAATGAAGAAGGGGGTCATTAAAAACATCAGAAACCCACCCCATCCCCCCAAAAAAACCATCCCCCAACACCCAAAAACATCAAAAAGAACTACTAAAACAACAAGAAAAATCCCAACACCAAATCATCAAATAACAAAAACCAACCCCGTAAAGGGAAGGTCAATAAGAGTAATGAAGAAGATGCTAAATCCCAAGGCCAGTACTCATCATAAGAAAGTAAAAGCTAAATCCAATAAGTTAATAGCCAAGGCCAAAACTCATCATAAGAGACGAGAAGGAAATCCAACAACAAAAATGGTGTGAAAAAAGAACACCCCAACAACTAAAAGTAGGAAAAATGGCAGGCTGTTCAAGAAAGTAGAGACAAATGCCACAAGAAGACGCAGAGACCCAATAAAAGCGAGTGAGAAAGAAAGAGAGAGAGACCTGAGTCAGACAGACTCCACAATCTTTTGGGTTTGGAGAGGACATTGTTTGGGTGCCCAACAAACATGATAGAGATCTTGGTTGAAAGGGGATTTTTGACGCTTTCGAATTGGATGGGAGAGAAACAGAGGGTCAGAAATTCAGGAAATAGAGTCTGAGAAGTGAAATGGTGGGAAGAGGTCTCAAATAGGAAATGGAATTTTGGAGACGCCGGACACATGCAGACGGCGGGTCCCGATGCTGTGTCAGTCACACAATTCTGTCGGGCCTCTCTGACTTATCTCTTTGACACATGCAGACGGCGGGTCCCGATGCTGTGTCAGTCACACAATTCTGTTGGGCCTCTCTGACTTATCTCTTTGACACCTGCAGACGGCGGGTCCCATGCTGTGTCAGTCACAATTCTGTTGGGCCTCTCTGACTTATCTCTTTGACACCTGCAGACGGCGGGTCTCTGACTTAACCCTTTATTAACGTGTTTGTTATTTTCTTATTAATAATTTCCTAATTTGTAGGGACTGAATTGTTCTTCCTCTGGTTAACCACGTTTGTAGGTCATATATAACGTGGCTGCAATTTGTTATCATTTCTGTTTGTAAAAAAGCTATAAAGCCAAGGTTGATTCGTTAATAGAATAAGCTTTTGAGCACCAAGCTCTTAGGGCACGTTTGGTAAACGGTGAAGAATCCTATATTTAGAGGATTCTCTCCATCTCCAAAGAAAGCCACAATCCTCAAGTAGAATTCCCAATGAAAGTTCCATGTTTGGATGGAGGGAGGATTCTTATAAGTTGTAGAATGTATGATCCAATTGATGTTTATACAAATATCTCAAGATAAAGTAAGGATCAACGGTTGTAATTTGGTCACCTTACCGTGTTTGACCGTCCAGAACTAATGACCGGTTTTGATCTTGATCGTGGACCCCACATAAACCCAAAAATGAGAAAAAACGTACTGTTTTCAATAATAGTTTGCACAGTAAGACATTTTGGCACATATCTGGAGATTTAAGATGAATTAACGGCTGATATTTGGTGAAGTGGCCGTTTTGGAGTTTTTAAAGATGACTAACGGTTTGGATCTTGATTAGGGAATCTAAAAGGTACATTCCCAGAGCAAAAACTTATTAGGGCCACATTACTACTTACCTTTACTGTCACTGTCCCTCACGGTTTTGAAAATATCTCAAGATCTAAGATGAATCAACGGCTGAAATTTTGGGATATAGCCGTTATGGACCTTCTTAACACAATTAACGGTTCAGATCTTGATTTTGGGGCCCACAGGAACCAGAAAATTGAAAACAAGGGACTGTATTTAATCCCGTTTTTTGCCCACTGCATCACAGAATATGACATTTTAACGGTTTGGACGATTTTGTAAATATCTCACGATCTATGATGAATCAACGGCTGAAATTTCGGTACATAGCCGTTATGGACCTTCTTAACAATATTATCGGTTCAGATCTTGATTGTGGGGCCCATAAAAACCAAAAAAACGCAAAAACCGGTCTGCCCTCTATTAACGTCCAAATGTACTGTAGCTCCGCAAATCCCCTCTTGCGCGGAATCCATGAATCCGATGGGGGGGCGTCCGACTCTACAAATATTCAAAAGAGTGGATTTCTGCAATCCATCATCTTCAAATCCATGCCATTCCAAACAAGGAAATCCGCGCGATTGTGGATTTTGGGCGAGGAATCCGCGGCGAAGACCGTTGCCAAACATGCCCTTACTGATCTGAACTTTGCACTACCTCCACTCCGAGGAAATATTTCATCCTCCCAATATCAGACGTATCAAATTCTCGCTTCATTGAACTTTTGAACTCTTCCAACATCTTCTCATCATTCCCAGTAAAAATAAGATCGTCCACGTACAAGGGGGTTGAGACCCAAGTGAGAGCCCACAGACATATGGAAAGACAGCCCACACATGTGGGAAGGGAAGCCCTCACACAAGAAGAAAGCTCGTACAAGTGGGAAGGGAAGCCCGCACACGTAGAAAAAGATGGCGTACCTAAGGTTTGAACCTTAGGCAACCAGGTGAGAACGGTCATTCGTCACCACTCGGGTAAGGAGTCGTTCTCTACTCACATGAATAGTTGGTAAAACCATTTACACACCTCTCTTGCGAAAGACACTAGTATAGTCTCTACATGGTGATTTTTGCTCTTATGGGCCCCATCAAATACCTTATATTTTTTTATCTTGTTGGCCCCATATTTGTAATACAAACCGTTCAATTTGTTTATTGAAATAATATGTTGAAGCCGATTGTGTTTAATCTTCATAGATTTTGAGTAATTTATTAAACAGTCACAGCCTATTAATCTAACTTTTTGGGCTTCTATGGGGCATCAATTCATTATTTAAATATTAAATATTCTTTCATTAATTAGTAAACATCTAGAGAAATAGTTTCGCCTCTTAATTCTTCATGGATTTTGAGAAATTTGTGTGAAAGACCCAAACAAATCTAAAGTTGTTGGATATACTAATTTATTCATGTAAAAATGATAATTTTGGCAAACATGGTAATGTTGTTCACATATATAACATTTGAATCTATAAATGTTACATATGTAAAACTCATTTTCCTATCACATGTGTTAAAGGTAAACGACTTTTAAAGGATCTGGAACATTCAGATTCGAAACTAAATTTTTATATGTTCCAGTCTGAGGAACCAATCTGTGATGGTTTCATTCAGATTTTATAATTAAGGCGAGCACTAGTGCTCAGCAGAGAGGGACCCATATGGGAAAACCTCCATCGGGCACTGGTGCTCACATTAGCTTCATACCTAGTGGGCCTACTTTATGATCCCTCTGAGTGGACCATAAAACAGGGACCCCCTCATAGTCATCTATCATAAGTTTGGCACCCATCCAAATGGACTGGATCATAAGATAGACTTTACACTCATTTGGACGGTGAAAACTTGTGGGCCTTTGATCAAGTAGCTGGGATGATGATCTAAGCTTCCACCACCATACAGAGGGCCGCTGGGGGGTCCCATCCCTGGGTGGGCCCTAGGTGGGCTCCACAAGGACCGATGCTCTGCAAAGGGAGACCGTATATATACATACATACATACATACACATACATATATGGGAGCTGCTCTTGTGAGAGACACTCTCACCTTACTATGAGAGATAAAGGTGGGGGCCCTCACATTTAAGTTGTTGATATTGAATATGGATGTGGGAGCCTCGACCTTATCTCTCATAGTAAGGTGAGAGTGTCTCTCACAAGAGCACCTCCATATATACACACACACACATACATATATATATATATATATATATATCTATGTATGTATGTGTGTGTGTGTATATAAATAGTCATTATCCTATGCACAAGGTGCACATGGAACCTACATGTTAACCCACTTCGGAATGGGACCTAGGGGGATTTGAAGATTATGTTGAAGCGCTCTTATGTATAAAAAAATCAGCCCCATCTAGTCATCCTAACCTTATCATCTGGGGGCCACAAATCTAGTCCATTCGGAACGGTGTTCAATCGATCCAACTGTTGAGTCGATCGGGATGAGTGCAAACCCAAGGGGCATGTGCACTATAGGGGTTGGGTTTTTCTTCCCACTTGAATGAACCATTAAGAAAGCCCCACTACGGGTGCACACCTGGTACAAGGTGTGCATATAGGATAATTTTCACATTATATGTATATGGAAAGACTTCAGGTGAGAACCACATGCCTAAATGCCTATTTGGCCCACCTGGTGATCCATTTGAGTGGACACTAAAACAGGGACACCTGATAGTCACAGATCCCAAGTTTTGTACCATTTCATTGGACTAGATTGTTGAATTGACTCCACACTCTTTTGAACGGGAAAACATGTGGGTTATTGATCAAGTGGTTAAGATGATGATCCGAGCCTCCGTCACCATACACAGATAGGTGGGTGGGGGAGATCTTTCAATACCCATGGATCTCATCCCCATATAAGGCCCTAGGTTTGCCCCACAAGACACAATGCTCACTGTGGGCCCTCCTGGGGACTCACATTGTAATGGGGCCAGGGGAATTTAAAGATCTAGTTGGGGCCCTCCTATGTGCAAAAAATAACAGCCCCTTCTGATCATCCTAACCCTATCTTCCACTACCATAATTCTAGTCTATTGGCATGGGTGTATAGTAGATCCAACGATCCAGTCTATTTGCATTGGTGCATACCTATGGGGCGTGTGAAATAAGGGGGTTTTCATGTGGTCCACTCAGATGGACCATCAGGTATGCCACATTGTGGGTATGCACAATCCACACCTGGTGGATAATTTTCATTATTAAAGGCATATATAGCTTGAGCTATATTCATATTCACCAATCTACTTAGTTTGAAGCATACTTCATTAAATTCCCCCAATTGTATTTTTAAAAAGTTCAATTTGAACATCTTTTTATGCAGTGATACAAATGCACTCCATATCCTTTTTCGGATCCAAATCTAGAACCAGATCATTTTTCTAAGTTGATGCTGGATCCAAATATAACACGTACATAGGTCCTTGGACGAGGACTCAAATTCAGATCTATAAAGCCGGATCCAGCCATGTACGATGCTATGTGTTGGACAATTGGGTCAAAACCAAACTAAGGTATCTGCTTTTGGATGATTCTAATCAAAGTATGTCCAATGTATTTGTCATCTGTCTGTGATTTCTTTTTCAAATATTCAAAAGACTGTAAGGTATCTTTTTATTTTTTATTTTTATTTTTTCCACCGTTCCTTGTAACAGGATCTTCTTTTATCTTTTATCGTTGTACCTCAAAAGCTGGTATACAAAAGCCTGATGCTTCATTCAAATGATAGCAGTAGAGAGTCTATAACTCAATATTGTATTAAGTTGTTGGCCAGTCAATTTCACTTTTAAATGAGGTGGTTAGTGTCGATTCATGAATCATGGTTAAGATTTTTATCTCTCATAAAAACCTCCCATATGAATATTTTGCTAACCTTTATTGAAACTGACACTAAAGGATACTAGATCTGAAAAAGATGGAAAAAAAAAAAAGCTTGAACATAGATCTCTTATGAAACTAGCTTAAAAATTGGACACAAATGTTGGATATTTTATGAAAAAAACCAAAAATTATAAAATAAATCTCAAGAGGCACTTGAGAGTTGATTGTGCCTTATTCAAACATATTTCAAATTTTATATTTTTTAAAAAACTTTTTTGTGCCCTTTGAATGAGATGTGTCTAGGTCATTCATTAGTGGATGTGACCCGCCCATTTTCAAACGCTTAAAAATTGGACGCAAATTCTTAAAATTCTCCCTGAAAAATAAGTGGGCTGATGGGCAGGCTAAAAAGGTGGGTCTAATCCTATGATACTTAAAAAGCATCAAAGGCTCATCGTGTTCATCACAAAGGGATTGACATGATAATTTACATAAGAAGGCTAAATCCAACTTAAATATTATGCATAACAACTAAGGTCCCATTTCTCTAATTTGTATTGATTATTTATTTTTATTCAAGATGCTTATATGGATGGAAAATATTCACCTACGAACAGACTGCATATTATTTACTTGTAGTCCAGCTAGTGGACCCGCTTTAATGCATGTCTATCAATGGGATATGGGCGGCTGGAAATGTCTCATTGTAGATAAGGGTCAGCCAAGAAAGCAGCCTCGTCAGATTACCCTAGATGTTGATTTAACATCGTAAAATTTTAATGATATTTATTGTTACTAGATTTAATCCAACAGTGAATGTTGGTCCATGAGTGTAAAATCGGGCCTTATGCCGAATCATGTGATGGAAAGGACATGAGAAGGGCCTGCAGTGGTCTACATGGGCCTAAGTGGGCCCCACAACGCTGACTACATATGCAGTCGTCTTACTAGGATTCCTATATAAATTAGAAATATTAGAAATATGACTCTCTTTTTTTATGCTAAGTTGAACTATTGGACCATTGAGTAACTTGAGTTGAAACGCCCCAGTGGCAAGAGTGTCTTATCTCACATAGCTGACCAAGATTTCGCTTCAAACTTGAAGACTCAGGGATCGATCCCATCCCTGGGCTTGCGTGTAATACTAAAGCTGCCAACACTACTCAACCATGAGTGTGTTGGCCAAACAAGGCCCTCTCAACAATTGACAAGCGTTGGATCATTTCTATCTGGCCCTGTAAACGACGCTAGCTAACTGTTGGTTCACTCTTAGAGGAGGTCGATTGGGTCTGGAAAAAGTAGGGGTGCACAAAAAATCCGTTGATCCGTAAATTCGATCCGATCCGATCCGATTCGCGGATTTTTATCCGATCCGAAGGTAAACGGATTGGTGACGAATTGAAAATTTTGTAATCCGTTAACAACGTATCGGTGGCAGATTTCACCCTTAATCCGCGGATTCAATCCGATCCTATCCGATCGCATTAAATATAAATAAAAAAAATATGGAGTTTAAATATAAATTAAGATGTCTAAATTTAAAATAAGAAAAACAATTATCACGTCAAAATGTAATTTTTTCACAACATGTTTGATATTTTTCTTTTAACATTAGATTGAACGGATTGAACGGAGGACCGGATTGAATGGAGGATCGGATCGGATTTTAACAGCAACGGATTGGTGATGGATTCCAAATCTGTCAATCCGTAGGTAATGGATTTGACCCAATCCGCACCAATCCGATCCGTGTACACCCCTGGGAAAAATGGTCCATGGGTTTTTAATGGGTGATAATGCGGCTCAGACGAGTGAATGTTGTTAGATTGTATGACCTCAATCCAGTGGATAATACAAATAAATTGATTTATTTCATTAATTAATTTATATTTTCATGCTTTATTCAAGAGATGGATGGTATTTTATTCTATGTTTGCACATGACCAATACAAAATGACGTGCTAGTTCATGAGATGAACCGAATCCCACAAGTATATTATATGTGATCCATGTGGATGAGATCTACATACAAGAGACATATATCACAAATCTTATATATTTAAATTGGTTCACAGCCAGTGATGAGATTGAGCATCTCATCTGATATGGCTGCAGTACTGTGATCACTATGAGATAGTGTGATGTGTCTCTATCATCAGAGTATAAGACTATGGATCATTGTACTGGTACATTGGATGTACGGAAGGATCATGAGTAGCACCTTGCACAAATCTATCTTTGATTAAAGGACTGCTCTCATAATTCCCAAGCAATAGGGTCTTAATCATGAGAGGTTAACGGACTCAAGTTTCTACTATACATTTACTTTGAGTCATCAATGAGTGAGGCCAATTGTAGGTCAACACCTCGATGTATTCGGTACGTGGTAGTAGGGCTGTGGGAACATATAATTCTCAAGATGGAATCTATCCTCATAAATATCACCTTGTGCCAATTAATGGATTTTATTATTAGTGAGTATGCACCCATCTCAATTAAGAGTTAATTGGATGGTACAGATTGGGCAAATAGCTAATGCTCTTACCAGAAGAGAGTAGGGACGTTTGCCCAGCCAACCCACGGTCAATCCTAAGAATATATTCGAGGTGGGTAATGGCTGGCAACCTCGTGATACCTATCATGAACAAGCCAAAATGGTTGTCGCATTGAGAAATGGGCGTGAGGTTGAAGCTAGGCCTGAGAAGCCTAAGAAAGATGTGAGAGAACCTAAAGCCAATCCCAAGTTTTATGAGGCTAAAAGGGTTTCTAAGGGAAATGAGGTCACCCCTCCCAGTTATTCATCTGTCCCGGCCGTGGCACTCCCATATGTGCCTACAGCCCCTTTTCCCACTTTTCTTGACACACGCTCTCCCTTTAGTAAAAAGGGATCCACCATGGATGAAATGCTAGATGTGTTCAAGCAAGTAAAAATCAACCTGCGTTTACTGGATGCTATCGAGTAGGTGCCTTCTTATGCGAAATTTCTGAAAGATTTGTGCACTCAAAAGAGCAAATCTAAATCTCATTTGCCAAAGAAGGTTTTGCTCACCGAGGAAGTGAGCTCGATCTTCCATAATGACATTCCTCCCAAGCTGAAAGATCTAACACTCCCACTATTACTTGTACCATTGGGAATCACATTATTGATTGTGCATTGTTGGATCTTGGAGTGAGTGTCAATCTCTTGCCTTACTCGGTGTATGAGCTGATTGGGCTGGGGGAATTGAAGCCCACTTAGGTTACATTGCAACTTGCTGATAGATCTGTCAGGGTACCTCAAGGCATAATTGAGGATGTTCTGGTCAAGGACGACAAGTTCTTTTTCCGTATCGATTTCATCGTCCTTGACACTGAACCAGTGCAAAATCCGAGGAAACACACTCCTATCATTCTTGGTCGTCCCTTTTTGGCCACGGCCAATGCGAACATTAATTGCCGAACCAGAGTTATGGATGTTTTCTTTAGTAATATGAAAGTGAGGCTGAATGCGTGTAGGGCCTCTCATCAACCTCCAGACAAGGAAGACTACTTTGTAATCAATGTTACTGATGAGCTCGTGGAAAAAGCTCTTCCACTTGAGGATACCTTGCTCGATATCGTTGTTTCTGATCTGTCTGACGATCAGAACGATCATATAAAGGAGGTAGACATGAAGGAAGTGTCGAGTCATGTCTTTATGCAAGTTTGGATTGTACTTCGTAGGTTTACTTTATTTTTATTTTTGTTGCTTGCCGTTAACATTCAGGAGGTACTTTGGTCCGAGTTGGGGGTGTCCTCCCCATTTTCCTCCATTCCACCTTATGCTATGCGGTACCCAGGTGATATCCTTCATTTTTCTTTACTTTCCTTGTCCTTTATATCTCATTATTTTTGTGCTTCACATTGTAGAGGTTAAGTTGGGGGGTCGGGGTGTTAACCTTTGGGTTAGTCTTTTTAGTTTTATTCTTTTTTTTCCTTTATTTTTTAGTTTAAAAAAAATGATTTTTTCTATTTTTGTTAGTTTTTCGGGGGATTTCTAAGAGGATTTCCATGAAACGAAGATACCTTAGTTTTTGGAACTTTTATTTTGTGAGGAAAAAGAGAAAAGGGGTTCACTATCTTGTTTTTAGGAAAGAGTTTTTGAGAAATTGTTGAATTGTTGATCTCTCACTTAACACGTATTATATAGAAAATTCGAAATGTGAAGCTATGACTTCCATACTTGTGAAAACTTCAGAACAATTATGATAGAAAGTCGACCCTCGGTCATACAATGTCCTAGTTCAACTGAGTGAATTTATCCACAAATCGGTGAATTAATTTGGGCATAGGGAAAGCACTGCCTATTGTTAGGGACCGTATTGAAAAAAAAAGTGTTTAATTAGAAGTCTTGAAAAAAAAAACTTTCTTTAATTGTTAGTTAATTAGTTTTCTTATTTTAAAAGTTTCTTTAATTATTTCCATGTGGATTCGACTCTTTCTTGCCACTGTCTCATCTAGACACCCGTGCACTTGCGGTATTATATGATTGATATTGATCACATTAGGATACGATACTCGGTTAACATCTTTGCTTTTTTTTTAATAAAGATAGTAGCGGGGAATAATTTATATTTACAACCTTATTTTGGGATGATTGAGCATGACTGGGCTATAGACTCATCTTAATGGATATTTTGGCACGTGATGGTTGTTTTGAATTTATAAACTTTTCTCATGTTTTTAGGAAGTACAATATGGTTTCTCATAACTTTGCAAAAGGGTCATGTATTTTGAGTGTGGGTGAGTGTCGAGTTGAGATCCACTCTTGTTTCTCTTGTTTTGGCGTTTAGTGGTTCGTGTCATTGACTCTATTATTTGTCTCTTTCTGGGTTCAATGAAATTTACTTTAGTTGCCCAGAAAAAAAACTGCTGGTTCACTGGCCACATGCCAACTGCCCAACAAGTCACCTGGTTGGCCATAATTGAATAGAGTTTTGCCTCACAAAAGATGCGGTCTCACCCTTGAACATGCCTGGTCGTGCTGTCGCCGGCACCTAAATATAATAAAACCTTTACTCCAAAAATAATAAATGTAGTAGTGCGAGTAAGGATCGTTCCCACGGAGAGTGTTTAGCGAAATTTTATGCTATGTGATCAAAGATGAGGGGTTTTGTCTATATTGAAAGAAAATAAATAAATAAAAGCAATTAAATAGCAACAAAATAACGAGTTCAATCAAATGAGTAAGCATTGGTCAAAGTTAACATCCACCATTGGAAATTCAGAACTGATCATTGATGCAAAAATAAATCAATTAACACTTTGAATATTCATCGTTGGAATTAAATTCCTAACTCCTTAATTAGTTAATTAAAAAACACGCGCTCTAATTAACCCTAATTACTAAACAACCTAAGACAAGCACTATAGATTTGATTTAGTAAAAGCATTAAAATCAGAGAGATCGATGAACCCAAATAACACAAGCACACGCGGTTGTATTTAATTTAGCCAAGTGTTCTTCCTAATATCTAACAATTACTGACACAGCAAATTATTATATATCAGTTGCTTCGCAAATTTGAGGGATCAAACAATTACGGATTTGATTTCTAATTTAGTAGTAGATTGCAACGAAAAATAAATTAGTATGCATCCTAGCAATTAAACGAAACAATCATGATAACAAATTAAGCATAGAAGAACAACTCATATTCAAAGCATAAATTGAATAATGAAAATAAATTAGATCTCACAGTATTTATTCCAAGGCTTCAGTCTCCTTCAACCAATTACAGAAAATTAGACACTCAGGGCCACGCTAACTTGCAAAAATAAATTAAATGAAAAAAGAAGGGAGAAAGAAGACAGAGAAAGAGAGAGGAAGAATTCGTGGGTACAGAGAATGTGTGGGGACCGCTTCATATAGAATGGAGATGTAGGGCTGGAATCAGACACGTGGATGAGAGGATGAGAGGCATGATATTGATAGAATTGCTTGTAAGATAGAGTGGGATTGAGAGAGATGTTCTGATGGACATCCCAGCCGTGAGATGGTAGAGTTTTAATGGGAAAGGGTGAGGTGGAGAGAAAAGAGTGGCTGGAACAAGAGATATGTATGGGCAGTTGGTGTTGGATGAGGATTAGAAAGTGAAAAGAAAAATTAGAAAGACTGAATCAGAAAAGGAGAGTGACGTGAGGGAGACTTGTTGCTAAAGACATACATGGGTAGAAATGGTTAATGTGGAAACAGGAGAGAGAGAAAAATTAAATAAAATATTAAAACTTATTACAATCTTCTCTTTGATGATATCTTCCTATTCGGGTTTCTGTTGGACTCGACCCAAGAATTAAAGTTGCACTATTTTTCGTTCTGCACAATATGAGCCCAATATTGGATATGTTTCGACGAACACCTGATTTCTTCAAATTTACCATAATGCCCTTCTGCTTGATTTCCTCTAAACAAGACCCGGTTCCGAATCAGTTCCGTTCATTCAGCATCAAATATGATCACCTTCTTTAGACATTCCACAGTATTTTGAATCGCCTCCACCGGAGCTCGGATGAGAGAGTTATGCCCAGCTTGTGAAGCGATGCGAAAATTGATCTAAAATTGCCCAATTAACTTCGTTTCGCGCTTAGCCCTCCAATTGCATCCTAAATCAAAATATATGAATAATGAGTGCAATTAGACATCAAATAGGTACAAAGGACTAAATATTAATGGAGAAAAATATAACATTTTACCTTCTCATCAAATTCCCCCACACTTAACTTTTGCTCGTCCTCGGGCAAAACTCCAAATTACTTTTTTTTTTTCAAAAATACCAAGGTTGCAACGCCATCAACAAAGAACAGCCAAGCTCTTCAAAACTCATAACATATCATGAGCAAATATTCTTAGTAAGCATTTTCACTTGACGATGGAGTAAACTAAATACGTAGACCCTCACGGAAATAAACACTCGACTCTCATGTGTTTGAAGGTTAGGTGTTTCGCTCAAAGTCATTCCAATAGAAATGATCTACCATAGGCTTGCATATCTTCTCATTCTCCACCACTGGGATCACATGCATAACACGAATCATAAGGACTTTTCAAGGGTTGTAACGGGGTTTAGGATCAAGGTGGGAAATATTTGGGAATGTAGCTCAAAAGCCATCAAAACTAGTGAAGCAAAAATGAACCAACTTCAATCTTGAATATATAAGACATAAAACCAATCACTCCATTCAGCAGCTTCTTCAATTTGGCTTCAACGCATTTAAACCATGTAAAACTCTTGCATTGAAAAAAAAATCGTTCAAAAGGAACACCTTGCAATTTGTAAGAGGGAACGATCCTTCGCAACAACTTCCACCTTTGTATGTATCACATATGAACATACCCTTTCTTGGAATTTTAGGAGGACTCATGAACATGGACAATAATTTCCTCCATCACTTCATAAACTTTTTCTTTTTTTTTTTTTAAATAACAAAAATATCAACAATGGGACTCACGAATTGAGAATGAAAACATGTTCCATTTCACCAGTCATAGCCATACCACAAATCCAGACACCCCCACACTTATTTCTTGCACACCTATCATAATGATGAACAATGCTCCACTAGCTCTACGTCTCAGGTAAAGGTTTTTTTTTTTTTCAGGTTTAGAGCTTATAACGTGGGTTTACAAGAAACGAAAGATATAAAGCTCAAAGGGGTTCAACAAAGGGAAAATTAATTGCAAGGTAAGCTATTTGGCTTATGTAGCTTATAACAACGATGGCCTTAATCATGTTCATGCATGCTTGTGTCTATGTGACCTCGAAGAGAATTAAGGCAAGTTCTAGAGAAACAAATCTAGAGAAGAATATCTCTCATGAAAGAAAATAGTGAGACTGATATGGATGTGTCAGTCGAAAGGCTCAAAATCTCACCGGCTTTTTGTCTACCAAATTTTGTCACTAACATCCTCAAGGAACTGTACTAATTAATCACAAGTTGAAAGATTACTTATTTAATCATGTTATGAAATTCTCAAGCTCAATTAAATCTTGCTCATGACATATACAACCAAAAATCGTTGAAAACCACAAAAACAAAAGGCCAAACTTTTTTTTTTTCGATTTTTTTCTCAAAAATCTAAAATTAAAACACAACCTCAACCTAAATCCCTTCCCCCACACTTAAAACTTACATTGTCCCTAGTGTAAGGTAAATGTAAAGAAAAGGCAAAAAAAAAAAAAAACAAAACAAAACAAAATATAAA